>JADLZK010007611.1:0-51853 GCA_015847255.1 Hyparrhenia diplandra | reverse complement strand
TCTTGTGGCATGTAACAACCCATAAGGATATTCACTATGGTGGCATAAAAAATAATTATGCATTCATCTAGTTGCATTTGCATCATAGTTCTTGCATATAAATATATAAAACTTCAAAAAATATTTAGAAGAGAAATCTTGCTGAAGTTCTATCTGGAATAATCATGATCCATCTTGAAAATCTTTAGACACATGAGTTCTATGTGGCAAACCACTAACGCTTAATCAAGTTCCACAAAGCTTTGTTGTCTATTTGAGTTCAACAGATTTCAAGGGAGAGAAACATGATAGGGCTTATACCTTCGTCACCGCTCTACCTCAACTTCCACAATAAACCTGACACTTCAATCTAGCTTGGGGAGAGCACCCTAGTTATCCCAATAAGTATCTCTACTACTATCCATATATATTATTAGCTAATATTTTGGTTTTCTTAGTTTGCTAAGAGTCTAGTTCATAAAGTTGTTTAAAGAGTCGTTAGTAGAGTGTGATCTTTTGGTTTGGAAATAAATAAATAAATAAATAGGAGTGTACTAGAGTTTTCTTTTCCACCAACATAAAATAATCTCTGAAGCTAAATCTCATGCTTGGAAATGATGAATAGTTGCTCCGCCGTAATTCCTTTTCAAGATCTAGCTTTCAAGCTTAATTTCTCTTAAGCCTTAAATACAAAACTGCTTTTTAACTTGAGACTTACTTTGAATCTGAAACCTATGGGTTGCAAATTGCATGCTCTAAAGTCTAGGTAATTGACGGATATGATATATGAAAGTCCGAAATGCTATTGATCTTACTCCTAGTGATACTAGATTTCTAGAGATTTATTTTGAAAATTTAAAGTGCACATGATAAGTTCCTGTGTGACAAAGTGTTGAACCTTCTACCACGCCCATATATACATGTTCCCTAGATTAGGAAAACCTTTGAGATATATATAGGTTGCTTGCTTTGCATTGAGTTTGTTCAATCTTTGTCGACCCTTAGAAACTCGTCATGCTGATCATGTACACTCCACCACCATTCCATCTCATTCCACTCTATTACCTTTCACTCTATTCCACTCGACTCCATTCATGCATATGCTACTTCCACCCTAGAAATACGCATCCACCACATATACACCCATTATATATACATTACCATCCATTCACTCTAGCCAGCAAAAATGTTCTACTCTTATCCCAGGAGAGAGCAACCAAAAATATTCCTTATACCCATCCACTCATTCATTGCTAACCAATATCTTACAAAAGCTCCATTACATTTGTTTATCTCTCAAAAAGTTATTGCAAAAGAGATTTGGGTTGTAGATTAAAAAAGAGAGAGAGAGAGAGAAGAAAGAAAGAGAAAAAAGGGAGATGAAAAATGGACGAGTGTCCTACGGGCGAGTAGAGCCTACCTCCCTAAGAAAAAGAAAGAATAAAGGAGAGTTAAAAAATGGACAAGTATCCGCTGAAAACAATGGGTACTTAGATGCTCACCTCTCCATAAAAGAAAAATAAAGAAAAGAGATACCACCCATGTTCTCTACAGAGTTTCCAAATTCCAAAAGAGAGATGATTCCTCTAGGAGCAAAAGTAAGATTCCCTTTCATTCATTCCATACCCCTTACTATATTCCTTACCATTTATATTCTATCCACCATACACATGCACTACTTGATCAGTGTGACTTGTGACTTTGGATCCATTGCTTGAACTTACAATATATGCTTGGTAAGTAAATATAGTTTCTCCCACCTATATGCTCCAGATATAAGCCTTAGATATAGGGTGAGAGAGAAGAAGGCATAGTGTCCTACTGCCTTAGTCCAAAAATACCACATATTATGAGAGAAAGGCAAAACAACCTTGTTGCCTTAGTGAGGATCCACAAATACTACAAATGAGAGACTTGAGAGAGTCATACCGAACTTTGAGTTTTATTTTGAAAACTTGCAAAAACTCTAGAAGGACAGCTTGAACAAAGAGATTGAGATATGGTGCTTGACTTGTGTTGGGTGATTACTCAAAGACAACACTTTATTGATGATGATATGGATTACAAAGTGACCATTCAACATGGCGATTACAAAGGATATTAGGGGGTATTTATAGTCCCCCCGGCCAGAAGTTGTACAAAAAAACACTAAGAATTCTGAAATGGTACTCTACAAAATATTTTCTCCAAATAAGATGCATTCTTCATCTTCGCGATTCTTCTGAGGTAAGCTCCACCTTCGCAACGCTTTTCGCTCCTTTGGAGACAGCCTTCTAACTTCGCGGTGAAGCCATTGTGACCATCTTTGCTTGGATCTCTGATTCCAGTTTCCCTATTTTATTCTTGTTGATCTTCTGCTAAGCCGATAGCTTGCGGCCACCTTCAAAGTAGGACTTAGCTTCTATTCTCGTGAATGAACCGATTCATCCTGAAATCTTCAAAGTTTGGGACGAAAGTTTAAACAAAATCAAAGTTAGATCCCAACAAGCCCTCGTGGGCGAAGGCCGAAGTTCAAAGGCATGAAACCCACCTAATCATAAGTTTTTCTAAAAACTTTGTTTCGATCCAAAAAACGCCGCCCCGTGACTTTGAAGTTGGACTTTTGATTTTGACTTCGTGAATATCTTTTGCCGGTTTTTTTAACGGCTAGTTTGACCGCCTAACCGAAGAGGTCTATAAATAGCGAAGGACCCCCCTGTGTTCTTCATCTTTTCGAAGAGGGGCCAACTTTTTGAAAAATTTCTTTGTGACGCGAAGTCGATTTTGCGAAGCTTATTTCTCCGAAGCATTTTGTTCGAATCGAAGTTTCTTGAAGTGTTTGTTAGTAAGTTTCTTATTCTTTGGAGTAATTTTCTTGAAGCCTATTTCTTTGACTTTAGTTTATGTAACAATGTCTTCCTGATTTCTTTAGGATGGCAGAGGTTGATGAAAATATGAATGTATCTCAAGAGAATGAAGTCGAAGAGCAAGAAACATCTCAACATGAAGAATCTGAGGATGGATTGTCTGATGTTTCTGCCTCGAAGTCCGAAGCTTCTTCCGTGATGACAGACTTTCTCTTTCATTTGGTCGTAGCAAGATGACCGAAGCTGATTATAAGAAGATGGTTAAAGATGGAATCCTTAGAGAAGGACAATATAGGCCAGCGGAGCCAAATGAGAAGGTTCCTAAGCCAAAGCCTGATGAGTGTGTTCGTATTTAAGGATTTGTTTACCGCAGGCCTTCGCATGCCTCCTCAAAATTTTCTTGAGGAAATTTTCAAGAAATACAATATTGAGATGCATCACTTGACTCCCAATGCAATAGTCAAGTTGTCTATTTTTTTATGGGCCGTGCGCGGTCAAAATGCAAAACCGCACATAGATGCCTTTTTGTTCTTTTGTATGAGCTTCATACTCAGTTTCGATCGAAGACAATTGAGCAGCGAAAAGTGAAGCTATACTTTGGATGTTGTAGTTTCAAGACTGCTCGAGGACAGAAGCAGATTTCTCCTGCCTCGAAGAACAAATGGGCAGACGGCTGGTACAACTACTGGTTCTACCATAAAGTTCCTATGATTGAGGAAAATCGTGGTAGAAAAGGAGTTGTTAAAATTTACCCTTTGGCTTCGTGCATGCACAGGGAACGTTTTGAATGTAAGCCAGAGGTTTCCATGTCCCAATCCTGCTCTGAATGTTTAAAGGATTTCAAGAGGGTTGCTTCTCAGCAGTCAACTCGGGATCTTGTCGAAGAATACCTGGCTGTTGGAGTGTGGCCACTTAGGCTTGGTTGGGATTTTCTTCGCTTTCATACGAAGAGAATTAGGGAGAAGGATTACATTTTCCTGCATGAGATACCGTGATGCCTTCACGCGCCGTTTAGTTCCGAGGAAGAATTTGTTGCCGATGTGGAGAGCCGGGCTGTGGATTTGCTTGTAAAGTACCTTCATACTGAGCGGAAGTTGATGGATGAGATTATTGGCGAGGATTATGTTAGGCTAAATCGTATTTTTGATTTGGCCAACATTACTTATAAGATTCGGCCACCTCCCGCTTATGCTCGTAAAAAGGATAAACAAGATGCGGACAAAGATTTGAAGAGGAAGAGGAGTGATAAAGCGAAGCCGTGCCGCTTTCAAATGAAGACTCCAGCGGCTTGCAGCGCCACGGCCGCGTAAAGAAGAAGGCTAAGAAGGTAGTGGCATCTTTGCTTGATAATTTAGACTTGACCGATAGTGAAGTTGATGCTTCATCACTTGAGGCTCCACTTTTGGTTCCTCTCTTCGATCTAGAGGTGAGAGAAATTTGTAAGGCTTTTTGCTCCTACCGGTCGACTCTGGATTTGCTTACTCCACTTGCCGAATATTTACAAAGTTTTGGGTCTTCGCAAAATTGGGTACTTCCGACGGTGGTGAAGGCTTGATAGTGCCATGAGGGAATCTTCGCCCGCTGGTACGGCTTCTCCCTCTTCGCCTAGACTTAGGCTCTCATCCCCTAATTTTTCAGCGAAGCTGAATGTCACAACTTCTGCCTCCTGTGATGACCATGATTCTCTAGAATTAGCTAAGTTAGCTAGAAATATTCATATGAGTCACTTGTCGGTGCACACGTAGAGAATCCCTCCTCGCCTGCAGACGTAAGTTTCTAAAAAGAAATGAAGAAAGTGATGTTGTAGCGAGGTTGCACGCGAAGTTTGTTTCGAACCTTCGAAGGTTTCGAGATTGATGTTGGAGAGAAGGTCGGTGCGTTGAGCGAAGATGCCTTAAGTAGGAATCTTTATGTGTTTTCCTTTTTTTTGATCCTCTATTTTGAAACTTTGTGTTTTATTTTCCTTTTTCTTCTTTTTGCAGGAAAATCTTTGAAAGAGAAAGCTGAAAAGGTCGTTGAAGTTGTGAAAAGAAGGACTTCAAAAAGAAAGGAACAAGGATCGCTAACTTTTCTTTTGATGATTTCGATGATGATGTAGTGGATGATGAGGTTGAGGCGATCATCGAAGCCGCTTTGTCGAGTCACCGATTAATGTCGAAGGTCAAGAGAAGATTCCTTGTCCGTTGAAGGATGGAGAGAAAATTTGTGAGTTTTCTTATTTTGTCTTCGCCATTCCCGTATTTTGAGATCTTTTTTGTGATGTTTGTTCTATGTTTGTTTCAGCTGAATTTTTTTCCCGATGCATCGACCTCATCTCGAAAAAGTTATTGATGTTGGATCTATGAGAGATGTTGCCGAGACCAACCGACTCGCAGTTGTTTGCTAGTGCTCGTGGAGATTTCCTCCGAAGATATCTCAAAATCTTTAGAGAATACTTTGAAGTTTTGCTTGGAAAGCAGAGTCAACTTGGATTCTTATAAGTTTGTTGTGGTGGGAATAGACAAGCTTCGGGTGCTTCCGAAGAAGCTAGAAAAGCAGTTGTCAAAGTGCATTGATGATGCTTTTTCAGTTCCTGATGCTGAGGGGGAGTTGGCTAAGATGAACCCTCTAGAATTAGCTGATGCTGGGCTAAACTTGATGTATAAGGTATATTTCTTTATTATTATTATTGTTATTTTTTTAGCGAAGTTGACTGTTTATACTTTTTATCTTGACTAATTTCTTGTTTTGTCTACAGGGTGCGCTTGTCCAAAGGGGTCTCAGAAAATCCCTTGAAGATAGTGCTGTTGCCTTTGCAATTCGCGAGAAGTCACTTCTAGATGAGATCAAGTCTTTGAAATCCCAACTTGCTGCTAAGGAAGTGGAAAGAGGCAAAGCTGTGGATGACTGGCATCAACTTGACAGGCTGTATCATGGGGCTTCGGATATTATTAAGGAGAAGGATAAGCAACTTGAGGCAGCCAAGTCTATCATAGATACTCTTAAAAGAGAGAAGGCCTCTTTGGAGAAGAAAAAGACTGAAACAGACGAGCTTATGATGCGAAGGTTTAATAGAACTTGGGTGCTTTGCAAGCAAGCATATGAGAAGTGGGGGGCTACGCCTGAGGATCCTTGCTAGGATCTTGGAGAATATGACCCGTTCTTTAGTTGGCTCTGTAGGCAGTATAAAGACCTTGGAGTTATGGTTCAGGCTGCCGCAGATACTAGTGTCATGTACTCTACTCGTGCACTCCTACATCTAATGAAAGAAGCTAAAGATCCCTTTGTATGACATCTTCGTTGAGGAGTCTTTCAAGTTTCCTGCGCATGTTGTCGAGAAGATTTCTCCACGCACGCATTTGTTGTGTAAGAAATTTTTGAGCAATAGTGGTGTAACCGCGGACGAGAACATTGCCTCGAAAAGTGAAGGAGAAGTCGAGAAGGGTATTATACTTTCCTCTCTTTTTATTGAGTTTTGCTTTCTTTTTCTTTTTCGCTCTTGTTTTTTCTAACTTTGTTTTTAACAGATTGAACTTGACATCTTACAGGAGGAAGAGAATTTGAAGAAGTTGAAGGAAGAAGAGGAGAGGAAGGCTCGCATGAAGTCGAAGAGAGGGAGAGAAACAATGTTAGTGAGCGAAGGGCTAGCTTCATGAAATAGTTTCTTATTTTGAGTGTTTTGAGATGAGAAAGTGAACTGTGTTTGGCAAGAAGTATTGTAAATTTTCTAAGTTAATGGTTTGTTTAAACTTATGGTTTATGGATCTCGAAGTTTGTTATTATTGCGGTTATATATTATTTTCGTGCCAAATTTTTGACTTTGGAATATCCCGCGCGAGTTCCTCAAGCGAAGCTGCGCGCAGATATTATGCCTGTTTTGCCTCTTATGATCGCGATGGATAATTTCGTTTTTGAAACTTCGGAATTTTTGGAGGCTTCTGGTAGTGTTGATATTGGTGGTTTTGTGGATAAATGCCTTGGGAAATCCAAAACGAAGGATTCCTATAGGATGCCTAGAGTTGTTGATTTTAGCACTATTGGACGTGTAAAATTTGTGTAGCCAACCTTTTTCGCTTTTGCTTTGTCCTTGCTTTTCCTTAGTTCCTAAAGCATTTTTGTTTCAGGTCATCATGTTCGAAAGTGCGTCCAAGTTTTATCTTTGGAGATATCTTTCAAGATGCGGTGGATGAAATAATAAATGAAGTTGTTGAAGATATCTTGAGCGAAGCGAAGAACTAGTGTTGCTTCCAAGAATTTTGAATGTCTCAATTTTGTACATTTATGTTGTATGTAAACTTGGATAAATGCTTTGTGTGATATATGAAATTTTATTTGAGTTTGAGTTCTAGAAAACTTGTCTCTTTGTACTTGTGAAGCAATAATAAGGACTTTGGCTTGAAGTAATAATTTTTGTTCAAAGGATTTTGAAAATGTCGCCCTATTTTTCGCGAAGTGAGAGCTACGACCTTGATTTAAAGTCAAAAAATTCTGCTTAGAGAAACTTAGAAACGTTGTTCCCTTCTTTTTGCGAAGTAGGAGCGAAGACTTTGATTTGAAGTCAAAATTCTCCTTAGAGAAATTTGAAAACGTCGTCCCCTTCTTTTTTGCAAAGTGGGAGCGAAGACTTCGATTTGAAGTCAAAATTCTTTTTAGAGAAATTTGAAAAACGTCATCCCCTTCTTTTTTTGAAGTGGGAGCGAGGACTTCGATTTGAAGTCAAAAATTCTCCTTGGAGAAATTTGAAAACGCCGTCCCTTTCTTTTTTGCGAAGTGGGAGCGAAGACTTCGATTTGAAGTCAAAAGTCTTTTAGAGAAATTTGAAAACGTCGCCCCTTTTTTTTTTTTTGAAGTGGGGAGCAAGGACTTCGATTTGAAGTCAAAAATTCTCCTTGGAGAAATTTGAAAACGTCGTCCCCTTCTTTTTTGAAGTGGGAGCGAGGACTTCAATTTGAAGTCAAAAATTCTCCTTGGAGAAATTTGAAAACGTCGTCCCCTTCTTTTTTTGAAGGCGGGGGGCGAAGACTTCGATTTGAAGTCAAAATTTTTTTAGAGAAATTTGAAAACGTCGTCCCCTTCTTTTTACGAAGTGGGAGCGATGACTTCGATTTGAAGTCAAAATTCTCCTTAGAGAAATCTTGTAGGTAATAATTTTGGTTTTGTACTTAAATTATACCTACTTGTTAATTATTTTGTGAAAACTTTTTTAGCCGATGCTAAAGCATTTTGCTTTTCGCTCTCTGGATAATAAAAAAAGATAGTAAGGAATGCACAAGTTGGGGAAACTACTTTCTCATTTATACTTGATATGAGAATTTACAATAGAGTCCCGCCTCGTTAAAAACCACTCACCCCGCGAAGGGCTTCCCCGAGTGGAAAAAGAGTGCAGCTCTTGATTGAAATTGATGAAAATGCTTCTAAGAAATTGAATCTAACTTGCTTATTTACAAAAATTTGAAAGAAGATTCTAGGGATAGTACTTGCGAAGATCCCTAATATTCCATGTGTGGCTTAATTCTTCTCCCTTGAGGTTCTCCAAGTGGTAAGAGCCTTGCCTGTTTGATTTTATTATGATGAAAGGTCCTTCCCATTTATGTTGGAACTTTCCCACAGTGTCTTCGTTTCTTTTCCTCTTGAGTACGAAGTCTCCTGGTTGCGCCTCTTTTCACCACTTTCTTGTTGTACCATTTGCTTGTTTCTTCTTGGTATTTTCTAAGATTCATCACAACTTGGTTTCTTTCTTCTTGAGCAAGTCTTTTGCTTGTCTTTTTGATCTTCTTCGCTTGTTATTTCGACATTTGTTCTTGGACCTTCGAATTGTATTTCTTCCGAGTCATTGCTTCGTCTCCATATAGTAGCTTGAAAGGCGTAAACTTCGTTGATCTTGTTGTGGTTGTATTGTGACTCCAAACGATCCTTGGTAATTCTTCAACCCATTGCCCTTTTGGAAGTCCTACTAGATTTTTTGATATTCCCACACATATTATGCATTTGCTCTTTCGATGGCTCCATTTGATTATGGGTATCGACCAACGCGAAGCAGCAAGTTGAATTCCCATACTTTCACAATAGCTTCTAAAGTCTTCGCTATCAAATTGAGTTCCATTGTCCAAAGTTATGTGTCTTGGGACTCGAATCAGTAAATTATATTTTGCCAAAGAAACTTCTTCATTGTTGTTGATGACATATTTGTGATTGGCTTCGCTTCTATCCACTTTGTGAAATACTCAACTACAACAACTGCATATTGATGGTTGCCTTGAGTGGGGGAGTTTCCCAATTATGTCTATTCCCCATCTTGCAAGTGGCCAAGTTGGCTCAATGTCTTGAATTGATTAGCCGGGGCATTTGACTTGCTTGCTGAAATTTGGCAATTGTGACAAGTTTTCACTATTTCCTTGCTATCTTTTTGAGCTGTTGGCCAATAGAATCCTTGTCTAAAAGCTTTTCCTGCTATGGCTCTTGGGCCTGCATGATTCCCACATACTCCGCTATGTATTTCTTGCAATAATTCTTTGCCTTCTTCTTTTAAAATGCATTTGAGTAATGGTTCGCAAATGCCATGCTTGAATAGTTGATTGTCGATGAGCTTGTAATTTCTTGTTTTGTGCTTCATTCTTATTTCTTCGACTTCGCTCTCTGGCTCGTAGAATCCTCTTAGGAATGCTATTATTTCTGATCTCCAGTCTTCGCTTTCAATGATGTGGATATATTTTGGTTCTTCAATCTTTGTCTTTATCGAAGATTCTGAGAGTACTTGATAAAATACATCAGGTGGCAATTTGACTTTTTGAGCTGCCGCTTTTGCAATTTCATCTGCTTCTTCATTGTTTGTTCTTGAAATGCTTCGTACTGTGAACCCTTCAAAGTGTTTTTCTTGATTCCTGACACTTTGTAAATACTTCGCTAGTTCAGGATCTTTTGCCTTGTAATTTTTCTCAACATGACCTGCTACAACTTGAGAATCTGTTTTGATTAGGATTTTTTGTACTCCTATTGCTCTTGCCTTGCGAAGTCCCAGCAATACTGCTTCATATTCTGTGATGTTGTTAGTGCAACGAAACTCTAGTCTTGCTGCATATTTCATCTTGACACCGGATGGCGAAGTGATTATTGCTGCTACACCAGCCCCTGCGGAGCCCTATGCCCCATCGCAGTTCATTGTCCATTCTTGGCATGACAAAGTCCACTCTTGATGATCTTTTTGATCTTCGTGATTTGCTGCTGGTGTCCAATCTGTGATAAAATCTGCCAATACTTGAGACTTTATTGCTGTTCTTTTTTCAAATTCAATGAAGTATTGAGAGATTTCAGCTGCCCATTTGCCAAGCCTTCCTGAGGATTTGCAACTCTGAAGAACATCCTTGAGTGGTTGATTTGTTGGAATTCTTACTTTGTGTGCCAAGAAGTAATGCTTCAACTTTCTTGTTGCCATGAGCACTGCATATGCTATTTTCTCAATCTCTGAGTAGAACATTTTTGACCCAGAAAGGGCTTCGGAGGCAAAGTAGATTGGTTCTTGTTTCTTCGCATGGTCTTTCTCTCTTTCTTGTACAAGAACTGTGCTTACGGCTTTCTCTGATGCTGAGATGTATAGAAGTAATTCTTGATCAACATTTGGTGTTGTTAATGTCGAGGGATTGGAAAGATACTTCTTTATTTCTTCGAAGGCTTTTTGTTGCTCTTCTCCCCATGTGAAGTTTATCTTTGCTCCTTTGAGTGCTTGAAATATTGGAAAGCTTCTTTCTGCTGACTTTGATATGAATCTATTTAGCGAAGCCAACCTTCCTGTTAGCTTTTGAATGTCTTTGATGTTCTTTGGAACTTCTGTTTCCATTATTGCTTTTATCTTTTCTGGGTTTGGGTCGATGCCTTTTGCTGAAACTATGCATCCGAGGATTTTGCCCTTTTGCACTCCGAAGGTACATTTCTCAGGATTGATTTTGAGATTCGACTTTCTCAGGTTTTCAAATGTTTTCTTCAAGTCCTTTATGTGGTCTTCGTGTTTCTTGCTTTTTACTATTATGTCATCAACATATGCCAGCAAATTGTCTCCGATTTGATCTTTAAGTGCTACCGAAGTCATTCTGATGAAGCTTGATCCGGCATTGCGAAGCCCCTCTGCCATTCTTTGGAAGCACTAAGTTCCAAATGGTGTGATGAAACTTGTTTTTCTTCATCTTCTTTTTTCATGTAAATTTGATGATATCCTGAGAAGCAATCGAGGAAGCTTAGCATTTCACTTCCTGCAGCTTGATCGACCAATGTGTCGATTCTTGGTAGAGGGAAGTTGTCTTTAGGGCAAGCTTTGTTGAGATCTGTGAAATCTATGCACATTCTCCATTTTCCATTGCTTTTCTTCACCATCACAATGTTTGCCAGCCAAGTTGTAAATTGAACTTCCCTTATAACTTTTGCATCAAGCAATCTTTGCACTTCAGCCTTCGCGGCCATTGTTCTGTCTTCGGAGATCTTTCGTAACTTTTGTTTCTTCGGCTTGATATTTGGGTCATTGTTTAGGCGATGCTCAATAATGTCTCTGCTGACCCCTTCTAGGTCTTTTGCTGACCATGCGAAGACATCTTGGTTACTTCTTAAGAATCTTATCAATTGTTCTTCTTCTTCTTTTGCTAGATTGGCACCTATGATGACTTTTTTGTCTGTTACCATTGGTGTCGTCGGTTTATCGGCGATAGTCTAGCAGGGGTATGCCCGGCTAGTAGGTTGAGTGGTAGAGGTGTGCTAGACGGCTAACGAGACGTTAAGCAGAACGAGCGAAGGACAAAACACACGGGTTTTACCTAGGTTCGGCCGCCTTGATGGCGTAAAACCTACGTCCTGCTTAGTTTGTATTGATTGATTGTGAATATCGTGTCCCTCGGGGGGGATCCCTGCTCACCTTATATAGTCCGGGGAGCAGGGTTACAGGTCGGATCCGGTCCGACAAGATCTATCCTGATCGGTTACAATAGGAAAGTATGTAGTGATTACGATAGAGCTATACTAGGAAACTATCTTGGCGACCAAGTTTAGGCCGTGATCTCCGATAATTGCGGTCTTCTAGCGCCAAGGGGCTTCAGTCCGCCGTCCTGGGCCGGCCCGAGAGGCCTAACCTGAAGTGACCCGTGAGGGGATAGGGGTTTATCCCCCTACAGCTAGTCCCCGAGCACGCTGTATGCTGTAGGTGAAAGAGCCTTGACGCTCCGATCATCGGGAGGTGTTGTCGACCAGTCTTCATGCGGTGTCGACCAGACTAGTTAAACGCCGACTAGCCCGGGGCGCTCTCGACCCCACCACCCGCATTCCTATAGCTTCTTTCCATTGCTTCCGACCAGTCTAGTCTTGACGAATCCGCCTGCTGGATGCTGGGTGCTCCAATGAAAATAATCTTTTTCTTTCTGGCGAAGTGTGCCCACGTAGAGTGGAATTACACTGAAATAATAGTTAAAAATGAAAATGAGCACGATTCACCATAGGTGAAGTGTGCCCACTTAGTCCCCGAGCCTAGGAGTAGGTGAATTATCACGTACTGCTAGGGTCATGAGAAACAATCAAACGATAGTCCCCGAGTAATCGGAAACCTAACTGGCGCAGAAAGCAAACTCCAGGATGGAGCCCATGCGTGGAGTCCCCGAGCACCGTTTGTCTGCCCGGACGTGGGGTGCCAATGCACCATGCATGGGTCAAGGTACGCACAGCACCAACCTGGAGAATATCCAGGCCGTATTATAATGGCAATGGATCCCAAGAGCCCGGGCTTTAAGGGAAAGTTCAACGAAAAATCAGAGCTTCCCAGATATGGACAAAGCTTCGTCGAGAAGATTTGGAGGCTCGGGTCCCAAAAAATCGGAGAGGAAACGTATCTGGGTAATAAATACGCCAGATTGTGTGAGGAACAAACCGGAGCGAAGATCGAGGAGATAGGACACGTGGCAACGCCGCAACACGCGCTGGCCTGGAAAGCGCAATGATGGTAATTGACGCCGCCGCCTGCCGCACGCACTCAACCCGAAATGGGAGGAGCGGGCCCGCGGCGGCGCGCGATTTACCCATGCGGCAGAACCCTACGGGCGGTCGGGGTTATAAATATCGGCGCCCATTATCGCCTCGCTTCATCCGCCGGGCGCCCCATCGTCTTCTCGAGTCGCCTCTTTTTCCCTTCGCTCAGAGGAGCTCCCGGCTAGGGTTTGCAACCGTGTGGCGCTACTCGTCTTCAATCGCGCCGCCACGAGCGAGAGGTGAGTAGCCCGTAGATCTTTTGATTTACCACCATTTGGCTCCCAATGCGGTCGATTTGGATCTGGATTCGATTTGTTTCGATGTCTTGCCGATCTCGTTCATTTTCTTGATTCGTAGAATCGTTAAGGTGAGATGGATCGCCGCTACGGAGTCGCCGAGGGGCGCGGCGAGGTGTTACCGGAGGGCGATGGCGGAGCCGCTGCCCGGCCGCGGTGGAAGCGGCTGGCGACGGGGGCGCGATGGCGAACCCGTGCCACTCGCGACGGCGGACCCGGTGATCCGGATGGATAAGGAGTGGCCGGCGTCGCTATCCACCGAGGGGACTGTCCGGGAGCTGGTGGATGCGGGCGTGCTGCCGGAGAAGGTTGTCGCCGGATGGAGGGTGCCGGAGGTGGAGCCGTACCCCATGCCTCAGACGGATGAGGTGGTGGTGTTCGAGAGCCACTTCTGGCGCGGTTTCGGGATGCCGGCGCACCCCTTCCTGCTGGAGCTCCTGGCGTTCTACAGGCTCCAGCTCTGCCACCTGCCGCCGAACACCATCCTCGACATTGCCATCTTCATTACGCTGTGTGAGTGTTGCCTCGGCATTCTTCCCAACCTCGACCGTGGGAAGTATTTCTTTTATGTTGGGATGAAGGAAGATTCGGGGTCGCGGGTGGCCGGTGGCGTGTTTGTGAAACTCGGGGCAACTAGGCGAGTCAGTTCCCCTCAACACCGCTACCATCGAATGTGGCTCGCCGGTACACGCGGTGGTTTTATTTGCCCCGGCCGAGGTGCGGATTCCAGCCGATCCCACCCGTGTCCCGGTGAGACGAGCAAGGCTGGAATGAAGAGCCCGCGGCCGCCGACATGCCGCGTGTGAGGGAGCTGGCGGCTATGATTGATGACCTTCATGTGGGCGGCATCGACCTTGCTCACATGTTCGTGGAGCGCCGGATCCGACCACTCAGCGGAGGGATCACCCTCGGGTTTCGCGACACCGGGCTGAATGATCCCATCCGCGAAGTCGGCGGGTTTCGCCGTCGGTCGAAGTCCGTGAAGTGAGTAGCCAAGATACTCTGGCGGACAAATGGGCGCCGCGCCGCGATCCGCTACGGGCGTTCACATTCTGGCGGCCGGGAACCCGCCACCGCCGGTAAGTGTAGTCCGGATTGGATTGATGCGCATTGCTATAGATTGCAGCTATCTTTACTGTCGATGATACTTGCAGATCCATGGGATGACGCGCAGCCGGTACTTCAGCCTGTCACCTGAGGAAGTTGCCGTCATTCGTGCCCACGCTCTTCAGAGCGCTACCTTCCCCGTACCCGCAGCACCGCAAGTGCCCGAAGGCAGGTCGGCAGAGGGTGTTCGGGCCCGCGGCAAGCGCCCTCTGGAGAATCCGTCGGAGCCGAAGGTCATCCGGAAGAAGGTGACAGCGGGGCGGCCGCCCTGTCGTAATCAAGCTAAAACACCCCTGTATGATGACGATTTTCTTGCTGATGAAGAACTTCGAGCTTTTGTAGAGTCAACTGCATTTGTAAGTATCCCTCGAATGTTATCCAGTCCCCGAGTAAGGTTGCGTCGATTGATCGTCACCTTGTTATATGCAGCAATCTGGAGGAGAGAGAACACCAAGTGTAGCAGTCGATCCACCAAGGGCGCCAACCGAGCCACACGGTGACGTATCGGCACCACGGAGTGGAGGAGGCCGCAGCGGCGGCAGCTCGGGAGGTCGCCTCCATGGTCTGCGCTTCGCCAACGTGTAAGTACACTTGCTATCGATCGTGATCACTCACGTTGTTGGTGTGAGTATATGTGAATCATGCTGTTGATGCAGGGGGCCCATCACCGCCTATCCTATGCACGGTGCCGATCGCCAAGGGACGCCCAGCAATGGGCGAGCTACCGCACCGCAGACAACCTCGAGGCGCGCGAAGCGAAATCCCGGCTGAAGACGCTCCAAAGACAAAGTAAGCCGCAAAGAGATAGCCAGGCACCAAGTCCACCAAGAGCCCGTCGACGCCGCTCGCAGCCGCATGTCCGAGGGTAGAGGCTGCTCCATTGGTCAACCGTCCCCGAGTCCCCCCGGATTATATCCAAGTCGAGGGCGATGATCGGGAGATGGAGGAACGCGACGGCCGGGTAATGGCCGCTGAAGACCCGGTGCCCCAAGTAGAGCAAGAGTGGCCTGATGTTGAGGAGGAGGACGAGCCGACGCCAAGATAGCTCGCCAAATGGAGGAGGGAGCCGACCGCCCTTGGCGTAAATAATCGACCACGCCATTTTGCATTTTAACTTTGCCGCACACAACTTGTGATTGTATGCCTTTGTACAGCATATCCGAACGAAGAAATCCGCCGTCAAGCCGAGGAGCCGGAAGAATGCCGCGCGAGCCCTTCTTAAGGCCGACAGCGCGGGATGAGCTCTCCCATGAGCGCGACCACCTAGCGGAAGAGCGGGTGGTGCTTATGGCCGAGAGGGACCACCTGTTGGCCGGCAACGGCGCTAGCCGCCCACGCCAGCGCGAGGAGGGCGGTGCTAGCTGCTGAGCGCTGAGTCTGGAGGTCGAGCGGACTCGCTGTGAGAACGCGAGGCTGCCGAGTTGCCGTGGAGGGAAATCGCCAAGCGCCGGAGGCGAGCGTGCACAACCGCCGCCGACCGCAAGCGGCTTGAAGAGGAGCGTCGAGCTCGCAGCTCGTGAGGAGCGGACACGCCTCGAGGCCCGCAGCCATGTGCTTTGGGTATGTGTGAAGGATGCCCAAATAATCGATCCAAGACATCTCATAAAAATGTTAGTAATAAGATGATTGATATGTTGGTTGTGTGATACCTTGCGTAGTATGAAGCTTCCGCCGAGACCTCGCAGGCAAGAATCGGTGATGGCGAACCAGTGACGGATGAGTTGCGTGAAGAGCTTTGGAACACCACCGCCGACCGCGATGGTATGTCCTTTTGCTGCGTAACAACTACCGCCGTGAAAAATTATGTAAACGAAGTTTGCCGATCTTCTGTATATGTATTGTCGCCTTGCGTGCAGCCTCCGCTTATCGGATTCGTGATCCGGAGGTCGAATGTGCTCTATGGAGGGTCGTACACAAAGTCTCCCCGCAAGGCGTCGAGCCAATCCTCGACGCCATTCATGGCTACGCGGTTGGCGGGCCAATCCAGGAAGCGCCGTCGGCCGACGCACAAAAACGTGGAGCAGCGAGCACGGCGGCCCGGGCAAACTTTATGGAGTTCACCCGCCGTGCCTCTCGCGACACCTCCGACACACTTTGGCGGTGGCGCCCCACTATCCCCGAGGTGCGGTTTCAGCGCGTCCGCCCTAGGCTACGCACTCGATTCGGGACGACGGAGGCCGCTGGATCGGACCTCAAGCCAAGAGGCGACGAGGTGGCCGTTGACGGTAACCAACGACATTTTTTTCCGTCAACTTACTACCATAAAGGGAGTAAAATTAAACCTTTTTATACTCATATGCATTTATCACTAATAAATTCCACTTGTAGTGTCTTGTATTTTATTTTGCAGATTTATAATAAAAGCAAGTGGAAAATCGACCAAAGTACGCCTATACGGGAAAGCGCATTATTGCAAAACTCAAGCCCAGAGCAAATCGACCCAAAACTTCAAATATGGGCCGAGCAAAGCCCGCCCCACAACTTTTCGAGGCGAAAGACGACACCCGCCAAGACCGGGCGCAGCCGAGCCCGGGGGGGTGCGCGCGCAGACACCGGTGCGGCCGCACCCTCCCCGAGGCGGTTTTCGGCCCAGCCTCGGGGAGGCGGTTCGTGCACCTTCCAAACGGGGTTTCCCGCCCTTAGTTGGTCGAGTTTGCGCACGTATGAAGGAAGGCGTTCCCGTGTCGGTTTGGCTCTTTTCCAAGTGGGGATGGCCATCTTCCAAAGAGCCCCCTCTCCTCCACCTATAAAAGGAGGCCATCTCCCACCATTGTAACACACACCATTTTGGAGCCTCCTCACTTTCTACTCTTCTTCTCCTCTCCTCTCTACTCCTCCACTTCTCTAGTTCTTTTAGTCTTTAGTAGTATTTGGAGCAAGGCTAAGCTTCATTGGAGAGCTTGTACTTGGGAGAAGGAATATTCGGTATGAATACATTTATGGTTTATCCTCAAGTCTTGATCTCATATGCTTGTGCAATAGAGCTAGAGTATTTACATGTTATATTCTTGACATGTTATTCTCGACACAATCATGATAGAAGAACTAGACTATAGTTCCTATGTCGTGGTTAGTCGTATAGAACTTAGGGCCTAACCATTCATGCCATGTATTTGAGTAGAGTAAGAGTTGTGCTGAGGTGGCGGTTCGTTGTGTCCTTCGGGGCTTGCTCATGTCTTATTCCGTCCATCCGTAGGGTGGGGGCCATGGGGGACATGAGTAGTGTCCTAGTATGCGGACGTCGTGTCCGGATGCCAGGTATCCTTTTGAATATGAGTGCATGCCACGGTTGAGGGGGTAGGCGGCTTGTCGTCGTGACAAGCCTTGACCGTCCTTTGAAATCCCCCACGTTAGGTGTGTCTTTGTAGGAGTTCGTAAATGCCTTCCTTCTTCAGGGCGGATGCTCCGGGAGGTCTCCCCCGTCCATCTCACTCTCAACCTAAAAAAACTCTAGTCATCTATGTTTGCATGATTATTAACTTGTTCTTTGCACAACTACTTTAGAATGCCTGCTCCACTTAGGAATATTCTTTATTCTTTATTTTCCTTTTATCCTTGAGGTTGGCCCAAGTGTGTGTCACACTATCTTAAACTATCATGACTTACCCCCGTATGGAGTATTGGTCAATTGCATAGACATGTCGTCTTGTTCATGCCCCCGCTAGAGTCCTACACCATGCCTTCCTTTGGGAAAATATAAATAACGATACCACGAATATCTCCGGTGAAATGCTACAACAACAACCGATTCCTTAGCAAATTAACCACACAAATCATTGTATCTTACACATCCACACAAATCGACAACAGATAAATTAACATATAAAAAAAAGAGAGAACCTAGGCCGCCTTCTTGGCCTTCTTGCCGCCCGCTTGGCCTGGCTTCCCGGCGGCGCCTTCCCCGCCCCCCTCCTCCGCTTTGGCGGTATCCCCTCGGCAGGGCATCTAGGTCGAGTCGATCCGGAGGGCGAGGAGTTGACCCCTCTCCTCGAGGGGTCGATTCACCTTTGGCAGGCCAACATCGCGTCGGCCAAAGCCGCTCAGCCCAGTGAGGGCGGGCGCGGAGGCGCCCACCCGGCGAACTTCATCTCCTCCCAGTGGCGGCCATGTCGACGATCGTGGGCGGCGAAAGTACGGCTTTCCGTGAGAGGGGCACGAAAGAGAAGTTAGTGTTGGATAACGGGAGGGGGGCGGGGGGCGGGTATAAATGTGGCATTTCAAAACACGGTTGCTCGGAAAAACGTAACGGGCGATCGGCAGCCCAATGGCCGTCTCCTCGGCACTCAACGGGCGATTTTATTTTCCAAAGCACAACCGACGTTAATTAATTGTTTGTTTTTGACAAATTTTACATTGAACAAGTTAAGATTCAAATCAAATTTAATATAATATATATTTTGTTAATATATACAAACAAAAAAAATAGAACATATATTAAAAAATGATTAAAAAGAGGAAGGCCGCCGGCCTAGTCCTCATCGTCGCCCTCCTCCTCCTTCTTCCGGGCGTCGTCCTTCTTGGCCAAGGCCTTGAGGATGATCCCGGCCAACTCTTCCACCTTGGGGGCGTAGTGGTTGATCTTTTCATCCGCAGGTGGATCCACCCTTGGAAGAAGACCATGGCCGTCCCGTCGGCTCCTTCACTTTCATGAAGGCAGGCCGAGACGATCGAGGGTGAAATCCCTCTCGATTATCTCCCTCAAGCGCGCCGATCGGCCAAAAGCTCATCGGCCGCCCCTCTAGCCGGAGGCCGAACCTCCATGCGGTCCCGCTTAGGAGAGGGCGGGGACGTAGGAGTCGGTCATCGTCGAGTCGGACCTGGGTCGGGCCCGGCGCCCTCCACCACGGATCCTTGCCCTTGCCCTCCGCCGCCTCCATCTCCTCCCCCTCGTGCGCTTGTTGGATCCTCGAGCCCGAGGCGACCATGGCGCCGATGATTACAAAGAGAATGTGGCCGCTTAGAGAACCGGAAAGGATGAACGCCATGATCGAGTGTGTGCTTAAATAGTGAGTTAGCCCGCTGCTCCACTTCCCCACGATCGAACGCGGCGTCAACGCAACCGCTTGGAATTCCCACGATCGAACGCGGTAGTTTTTTTTGAGAATCGAACGCGGTAGTTTTAAATAGCGGGCTAAGGGTGTTTAGCGGTTTACCTCTAAAACAGCTATAGCGGAGCTAATAGCGGGCTATAGCGGAGCGGCTAAATTGTACTTCCATGAACAGAAATAGCGGCACCCTGCCTCGAAAGGCTATAGCGGGCTATTTAAAACAGGTAGTGTACAGGGCTCAAGAACTCTAATTTTCCTTTTTAATCTCTGGTCAGAACTTGTAACTAGTCTTTCTCCCTCATAGTAACTCCAAAATTGATGGTTTTTCTTTCTATTTTTTTTAAAATCATGCTCTATCGAGCGATTGTATTATTATTACTTCTATTACTATTTGTCATGTTTCATCGATAACATTTGAAATTTGAATTTCAAAATTACAACTTCAAACAACATTTTTGGAGCATCTAATGATTTCAAAGAAAGAAGTCATCAACATATAAAAGTTGTACAACTTCTTATGATGCACAGTTGCACACCTTTTACACTGGTCATCTTCACCCGACGACGTCATGGTAACATTGTTCACAAGATTTACACATCCACATAGAGTTTATATGAAACTACGAGAGACACATCTCTAAGATTTGTGAACAATGTATAACACTATGTCGATGGGGGAAATAACCAAATTAAAATGTAGATCTTGCTAAGTTCGAACGTAACTCTCTAGTGAAAACTTGACATTACCTTGTAAAGGAAAAATCTAGGTCTCAATTTCAAAAAAATGGAAATTGAAATTTAAATGTTTCAAGTGACCTCGGATAGACAAACCACCACCCAAGACGATTGTAGTTCTCAATTATCCATGAAACTTTTGCAGTTTACAACGTTTTGATTTGGCATCATCTTGTCATGGAGAAACATATGTAATAGTTTGAAAACATTTAGCTTAGAGACGCCGCATTTGGGATAGTTTAACTCAAGAAAAGGCGTCGCCCATTTCCTTGGGCGTTCGCTGCCTGCGGTCATGTCATGTCCGTCGCCGACCGCTACGCCGAGCGCTAGCTTCTGTTCACCTCCCCGCCACGCCTAGAGCTTCCAAAGAAGAACCTTACTTTTTCGTTTTAATGCGGGTCAAAACTTGTGACTAGTCATGAACATTAAAGTTGTATAACTTCTTAAGATGTACATATTTTATACAACTTTTGAAATTTGAAATTTGAATTTCAAAAATTACATATTTTATACTTCTTAAGATGTACATATTTTATACAACTTCTTAAGAACGCCCAGAGCTTCCAGTTCATCGACAACATTTGAAATTTGAATTTCAAAAATTACAACTTCAAACAACATTTTTCGAGCATCTAATGATTTCAGAGAAGAAGTCATGAACATAAAAGTTGTATAACTTCTTAAGATATACATATTTTATATAGTAGGTCATGGAAAAACATGTAATAGTTTGAAAACATTTATTTATCTTACTGCACACGCCAAGGGATAGTTCGTCTGTCCATTTTGGCTCGACACCTCCGCCGGAGTGCACCGCCCCACGCCCTTGCAGACCGGCTTAGCACCAAGATTATTGCTGCTCACCAAGTCTTCGGCACAAAACATACTAAGCGCGGCTGCTCAGTTTCCACAAAAAGCTCCCACCGTGTCGCGCCACGAAAAAAACTTCCACCTAACATGCTCGCAGATCAAGATTGTGGTCGCCGAGGTCTCGGGGCTCCCACGGAAAATCCAATGGCCGGAGGGCAAGGGGCGGCGCGAAGCGATCGGCGGAGGAGAGCCATCGGCGGAACTGGCCACGCTAGCCGCTAGCGCCTCTCGCCGCCCCGGGTAAGATCGACTGTTCTTGTTGCGCTATGTTCATCATGGGAGCAACCGCCCTATTACGCCCAAAGACGACCGAAAGCATCTCGAGGGTATCATCAATGGGCTCGCCATCAATCCGACTATTGTCTCCTCCGGCTCCGGACTCCGACGCCTACATTGGATCGCACGCCAGCCGCTTTTCTTAGAGAGCTCAACGCGCATGGTGCGAGTATGTTGCTTCTCGAACAGTCCGTCGGAGGTGGTCGATATGTGCCTGGGCCTCGCAGTCCGACGCCATGGTTATGGTGGGGTTTTTTTGACAGAAATTATTTTCTTGCTTGATCAAACCGTAGCTTTCGGCGTCTGGTTTTCCTTGATTCTCTGCTAGCACCGACGGTGCGCGGAGAACTTTGCGGGCCGTCACGCCGTACAATGCCGGACGCTGAACGCGGGGCGAAACCATGGAGCTTCAGAGGACATCGTGTAGCGCCGCAAAGGAGGTCGCGCCACCACGGCGTGCGGCATGGCACGTCCGTGGGGCGGGCGGGACAACAAGCGATCCGCCACGACCTCACCTCGATGGAGCCATGGTTCCCGGATCATGGTTGTCGAGGAGCACAACGCTCCGTCGGCCCAGCGTTCACCGGCCACGGCCAAGTACGGTGGCTGACAGGACCCTCCGACCTTATCCCGAGCCTCTTGTTCTAGCTAGAACTACTAGTCGTGCACTGGGTAGAATAATGGGGCGAAAACCATGTTTATATATGTCGATGGTGTTTATGATTATCATGTTATCTGGATGTAATTCATGTTATGTTCATGTTTGCGATTCTCGGGCTATGCATGTCCCCTTGGCGTTCGCGTTGGAGCGCTACCCGTGTCCGCCGGTTCAGGGCCGCCGCCTTAGTTAATTATGTTGTCCGCGACGGCAACCCCTCTCCGACATGTCCCCGCTGGACGAGGTTCGGTGAGTACTCGTAGTGGCCGTCGCTAGGCGGCCGGGCTAGACTCATTTCTTGTGAGACCGGCACGCCGGAGTCCAGTGGCATGCCTAGCGGAAGGATGTGAGTCGATCCCACGCGAGCGAGGCCGCGAGGGTCGCTCCGCCCGCTTGAAAGGCGGGCGTCTTCGGCGGCGGGAGTCCGATATTGGCGAATACCGTATTGGAGGCGATATCTGCGTATCAAGCCAAAGTCGGGGAAGTATTGGGAGTAACGTCTGAGCTGAGTGCATGCATGGAATAGAGTCGGTCCTTCGTCCCTCGTGCGGTGCCTGCGCCCGATAGAGGCGGGCATCATAGTACGTATAATAATATGATGACATTGCGCCCGATGGCGGGCGTGCGGCGCGCCCCGCAAAGCTCTCCACAAGATCGCAAAGGATGCACCCGCGCGGAGGTGTAACACCAAATGTTAGAGGCGGCTCTATCAAAAAGCGTTGGCATTCATTCACGCTATACTAACATCGGTATGCGTCGCCGGGCCTCACGGCCGCTCCTAAAAAACCTTTACGTCCCTAGTACTACGCGGGGAACGCGCCCGGCCATTCAGGTATTATTGCCCACGCTACTCTCAGACTCCACTCCAAGCCCAGCCACACAAGCGTTGTTCACCTCCCCGCCAGCGCTTTTAGCCTCGAGGTTCAACCAAAAAAGCCCCGCCGCGCTCATCCTCAAGCCATGCTGCGAGAACCTTCCACCGGACATTCTTGTGGAGCTTGCGTCGCGGCGTCGCCATGCACTTTCGGATAATCCTATGGATGAGCTCTTCAATCTGCGGGCCACTGTTCGTAGGCCAAGCGGCGTGCGGCGACCGGTGGGATGACATCCCACTAGACCGAGATCTTTGCCTGTGGTCATTCTTTATGACCACATACCACTGTGATATCCGCGAGTCTATCGCGACTCGCCAGGTCGGCGGCGGCGTGCTTCAAAACAAACATGTCTGCGCTTGTGTTGGTGGCCGCGACACCGTCTGCCGCCTCTCCACATCGCGAAACCAGCGATGAATGCGCTCACCGTGTGTTCACGCTCTTACGCTCCTACCTGGCGGGCGCCGCCCGCCCGCCCGATGACAGCGGTGCCCAAGAGGTGTTGCGGGAGATCAAGCGTGACCGCAGGCGGCGATCTTTGCCTCGACTGCTGGGCGAGCGTGAGCTCCGTGAGCACGAGACCGAACGGTGGAAGTGTTGCGCGATGATTTCTTTGGTGCCGTATCCGTGTGGCGGCATGCGTCTGCTACGGCCCAACCGGTGCCTCGCCGGGGCAGCGCACAAGTGGAGATGCAGGAGACACTTTGCGGCACCCCGGCCGAATGGGGAGCCGATTAGTGTGGCCGCTGCGGTGGGTGGTACCGTAGCGAGGAGTGTAGGATCCGCGAGCGAGTGTGTACTATGTTCTTCCTCATTTGCAAGGTTGAAATAAACACGCTTTGGGCGATGATGCTCTCATGCAATGTATGTCTAATATATATGTGTGTCTGCATTGCTCTAGCTAGATCATCTAGATCCAACAGCTTTTGCTAGCTTTTGGTTGTGTGCATGCATGGATTGGTTGATGTTCGATTGATCCTCGAGTAGTATGCGGTGATGAACACTGGTGAGATGTTTTAATTCGTTGTAATCTTTTGTTATTTTTTTATGCAGGATGGTGTTGTGTTACTCTAATTCATGTCTTTGCGTGGATGTTTGATTAATTGCATCCGAAATGATGAATGAACAGAGTGACAATGGTACAAGATATTCATGTTTTTGCGATGGCGTATAATTAATATTCGTGAACAATCACTAGCATGGATGTCGGATGGGGAAATAGCAACCAAATTGTAATTGTAGATCTTGCTAGGTTATGAAACTTTCTAGTTTAAAACTTTTTGATTTGGCATTATCTTGTAATGGAAAACTAGGTCTGAATTTTTTAAAAAATGGAAATTTAAATTTTTTGGATGACCTCCGACAAACTACCAATATAAAGACTGTAGTTCCCAAATATCCATGAAATTTTTTGTGCAAAATATCACTTCTTTTGTTGTGGCTTGATTTATTAACAAATGGTATTTAAGAATGACTTAAATTTGACTCTTTTGTACAAATTTTTGAATAAGACGACCGGTCAAACTTAGGGTCAAAAAAGTCAAAGGAGCTATAATTTGAAATGGAGGGGCCTTTATATTTGGGATCATCTTGTCATGGAGAAACATGTAAATAGTTTGAAAACATTTAGTAGATTACACATACTACACACATTGGGATAGTTTAGTATGAAGAAAGACGCAGCGCTTGTAAGCGCGCATCATGCGATTTTTTTTGACGTTTGGCTCACAGGCGGCTTGTCGGCGGCATGGTCTGCCTAACTAAGCGTCCGGCAGCTTGTGCACGGCTTGAAGCAAATCCTACCGTGACAAGCTAATTATAGTATTATTGACTAGTTATTCGGTTAATGAAGCACCTACTACACCGTTGTAGTAAAGTACTAGAAAAAGTTTTACTATGCCTTCTCTCTCTTTAAGTGCCAATGTAGCATCCCCGTTATGCGTGCCCTCATGTCCGTCATGGGAGGGCACCAGCCATCCCACGTGGAGGTGACCGCTTGCGCCTGCACCAAGTTGGACGAGCGACGATTGGCGAGCGTGGCTCCACTTGTAACTATAGCGAGGTGTGAAGCATACGCCAAAAGATTCGCATGCAAAGGGCGTGGATATGATCGGCCGCGTCACACGGGAATAGTCCAGAGAGTACTTGTACATGTGTACGATTATTTTTATATTGCCAAAACCTTACTTTTATGGGGACTCGTGCGGCCGCCCAAACGCTTCGGTTCCTTGTCGCGAAGTGTCGGTTGTTGCCTCCGTTCCCTTTGTCGTCGCTAGACACTTGAGTGCACGGGCCGGCTACTCTAGAGGGGCAAGAGCGAGGGCCAGCACTTCGTTGTCAAAGAAGAAGGGCAAGAGGCCGGCAACACGGCCGGGCGCGATGGCTTGTACTCCGTGCGTAGCTTGTCTTGAAATTAAAATACTCCCTCCGTTCCATAATGCAATTCTTTGACTCATATAAAGCGTGTTTGACCTCTCGTCTTATTCAACTTTTTTAATAAATATTACCACTTTTGTTATGACTTATTACATCACTAAAGATATTGTAATGATGTTTTGTTTGTTTTATAATTTACATAAAAAATTTGAATAAGACGGCAGGTCAAACACGATTTATATGAGTCAAAGAATTGCAAGTATTGTGGAACGGAGGGAGTAGTATCAAGTAATAGGTCACGAAACAACGGTAGCTGTTGATGCAGGTTAACGGTAGTATGCGTTTGAAGAAAGAAAGAAACTGAACAAATACGGTGAAGAAGCACAAATCACGAGAGACCAAGTACTTTATTCAAAGTTTCATCTGGGTACTCCCTCCATTCCAAATTATAGTTCACTTTGGCTTTTCTAGATACATTGGTTTTGTTATGCATCTAGTTATACATTATGTCTAGGTACATACTAAAAGAAATGGATCTAGAAAAGTCAAAGTGAACTACAATTTGGAACGAGAGTACAAACTAATCCTCAAGGAATTCACCGATAAGAGTTTGAGGATCAAGGAGATCGACTACTTCGGCGGCATGATTGCCGAAACTCCCCTCAATCCGGGCTCGGTCCTCCTTCTTGATTGGAGCCCCACGAAAGCCGGGAGCATGGATACACAAATCTCTGCAGGTTTGGGTTGGCCAGAGCCGCCAAACTGTCGAAGGGCCGGAAAAAGCGCCGTGCTGATGGCGCCGTCACGAGGAAATGCCGCGCGGAGCGTTGCACGGGGATTCACCTTGTACACATTAGTAGTGATTACTTTGGTTGTGTGAATGCTAGTGTTGTCAATGCATTCTACGGCGAGGTCAAAACTTAATAAAAACTTGTGCTCCTTGAGATGGCTAGTTTTATTAAAAATGTGAAGCTGCCATGTTTTGTAGAATTATTTATTTTAACACCAACATATTACGTTTTATGAAAATTAAATAATTCTACAAAATATGGCCGCTTTCATATTTTAATAAAAACTAGACATCTCAAGGCACAAAAAAAATTTGTTCACCAAAATTGGAGTTACCAAACTCTAGTTATGAATTTCCAAAAGTGACGAAAGGTTTGGATTCCTAACAATTTTTCGTTTTGATTTGAGGCCGATTCCCAAATTAAAAAAAAATGATGCGATTCCTAAGACAAACTTTCTTGGGGGCCAAATTCTAATTCTCCCAAAGTCCTATTACTCCAAACAATGTTTAACATTTCGAAATACTAGCACTAGCACACAAGTTCTGATCCCCCTTTTACATTAACCGTGGGACCATGGTGTGCATCGAACACTCTGATTTGCCACCTCGATTCCCTCAAATGCTCCATATACTATGTGCGATTCTCTCTCCACATCTCTCGTCTCTTCCTTCTCCCATACTACACACCTACTAGTAGTACTCTTGGGAGCACACAACTTACACCGCTCTCTACACGGGGTCGGCCTCGCCGCCTTCGCCTTAGCCTTCGTCTCCACCACAGGCGGGTGCACCTCTTTATCACATCCATGCAACGCAAGCTAGATATGGTTTTTCATGTGGTTTTAAAGCGGCAAATACATGAGTTTTTTTTTTTTTTGTATGGTTGCGAGATCTGATCGAGTCCCGGCCGTTCGGATCTCGACTTCATGTGGTCTCCTCAAGTCCCGGCGCTCGATCTCTAGTGTTGGGTTGGAAAGGAGGCGAAGAAAATATCGCAAGAGAAGCACATCTCGCTTGGTAAGCAAAGTCTAGATTCTAAAGTGCATTATCCTTCCTTTCTTGAAGTGTTTTTCGAATGGATCTAAAAGTTTTTGTGTTTGTCTTGCATATCTTTGTGACTCATGCTGCCTTCTACAACCCGCGAGAGATCTACGCTGGGAGATTATCAAAGGATGAGGAGGAACGATGTGCCTGAGAAAAAAAGTGAGCATATTGTTCTCCTCTAATCGACACCACGGCTCGAGGGCGAGACTCAAAACTCTTGCTTGTTTCTTGAGTTGACTTTGACAATGGGGCTCACGGTCGTGGGACTATAATCTCCCGTGTAGGTCTCGAGCCTGGTCATGGCCATGGCTAGCGCTTAAGACTGCTTATTGGAGATTATAATCCGTCATAAGCTCCTCGAGGGGTGTCGTTGTCCATATATGTCTTGTAGCTTAGGTCTTGCTTCTGTATCGAACAAGCGAACCTGTATTGCTAGTTTGTGCATTGTGGCTCAACAAACGAATTCGACTTGATTTGTTCAGTAAAGAGGCAAATTTTGGCCTTGTGTTGAAACAGGGTTCTCTCTCTCTCTCGATCGAGCGGGCATGTGAAATGACACCATACGTGACCCGTGCGGTACACCTACTCTCACAGCGGTGTTCGGGCATGTCATGATTCACGATTCTACAGACCCATGCTTTGGAAAAAGGAGCGTAGTGCGGGGTGTAGATAGCCTTTAGCGGCTGCACACAAGGGTGGGCCGGAATGGCGAGTTTTTATATTCCCAAAAAAAGTTTTGACCAAAACCTTTTCCAACAAATACTACGGGGACTCGCGTGGCGGCGAGGCGGCCGGCCCGGCCGTGGGCCGTGGCAGCGTGAACGCTTCTGGCTCGTTCCGTCTTGCGAAGCGTCGGATTTTATAGTGAAAATAGGGGAGCGAGCGTCCGACGGAGTACACCGTGCTTCGGATTTTTTTCCCCAATAATGTCTGCGGCCTCTTTCCCGTGAAGCCCGCGGTGGGATTACGACGTGCCGTCGTCTATGAAGCCTTCGATGCTCTTGGTGATAAGAAGGACTCGATTGCTACTACGTGTGTAGTTATGCGGTAGGTCTACTAGTGCACAAG
Organism: Hyparrhenia diplandra; assembly: GCA_015847255.1. Taxonomy (NCBI): domain Eukaryota; kingdom Viridiplantae; phylum Streptophyta; class Magnoliopsida; order Poales; family Poaceae; genus Hyparrhenia; species Hyparrhenia diplandra. The sequence goes on along the minus strand of JADLZK010007611.1, from coordinate 23,913 downwards.
TGGTGTGGTTGGTGTGCATGTGTAGCGTGGGTGTGTGTTTTACGTGCATGAGCAGTTCTACGGTTAACCTTTCGGATGAGAGTTTTTTAAAAAAAAAATATAGTGAAAATAGTTGTCTCGCGCTTTCCAAGCACGCAACAGACCACGTCTGACGAGCTGCAGGAGGAGGCAGCATGCGCGGGATGGATCGAGAGAGAGAGCATGGCCACCGGCGGGCCCCACAATTTAAAATACCTAAAAATATTATAATGACAAACCAAAAATCTAAATTAAGTTCGATTACGCCATTAAATTTGTTTCAATTAATTCTTCAAAACAAGATATCACATGGATATATTTAGATAAAATTACAAGTGGGCCCACACAAAGGATATAAAATGCATTATATGTATGAATCTTGAAACTGGTGTTGTGTGGGCACTATGAGCAAGTTTTGAATTGGGATTGATCGATCTATCGATCACATGCGTGATGAAAACTTGAATGTTTTGTTAGTCGTAACCATGCATATTTTCAAAAAAATGACGAAAGGCGGATTCCTAACAAATTTTCGTTTTGAGGCCGGATTCCCAAATTCAAAAAATGATGCCAGATTCCTAAGACAAACTTTTGTCGGGGATAAATTTACTCCAAACAAGTTACAAACTTTTTGTCGGGGGCTAAATTAACCCGTGGGACCATGGTGTGCGCATCAAACACTCTACGATTTGCCACCTCGGATTCCCTCATACGGTATGCTCCATATATAGTGCTATGGGCGGTTTTCTCTCATGATCTCTCGTCTCTTCCTTCTCCCATACTACACCTAGTACTAGTTACTTCTCACCTCTTCGTCCGACTTTCCAAACTCATCTCAACCAAACAAGAGTAGAGAGCGGTCCAACACGAGGGTGCGCCTGCCCCGGGATTGCCGACGCCCGTCGTCCTGTGAAGTCTTGGCCACTCGATCTCTGGGTGTTTTTGGGCGGAGGCGAAAAAAATATCGCAAAGAAGCACATCTTCTTGGGTAAGCACCTAAATCTAGATAGTAAAGTGCATTATCCTTACTTTTTTTTTTGAAGGGTTTTTTTGAATGGCTCTAAAAAGGTTTGCTATCTAGCTTGTAGTACAACATTGCTCAATAATTTTGTTGTCTTATACCTTTTCCCGATTCATCCTAGGTACAAACACAAAGACCTACGCGGGGAGATTATAAAAGGATGGGGAGGAGGCGAAAAAAAATGTCGCAAGAAAAGCACATCTTCTTCGTTTGGAGATCCTTTTCCACCTCTCTTACGTTTTCTTTTTTGCGGGCTATCGGTGGCCTCGGCCTCATAAGTGAGGCAAATTGTTCATGCCGTGCATCTTTGTGCATCCTATCCCTTAGCCCGCTTTGCTTTTGATTGGAATGTCGACTTCATCTTTGGACCTTGGCGCGCCCTCCCACTCATCCATCTTTCTTTGGAGTAATTTGAAGATAATAGATTTTGCGTTGTGAGCCTAAGGTGTGGTGCGGTCTAAGTGAATAGTAGCGATGAGTGGTTAGATACTCATTATCCCCTGTTAACATTGACGAGAGGGGCTCGCGACCGTAGGACTATAATCTCCGTGTAGGTCTCGAGCCTTAATCATGCCCATGGCTAGAGCTTAAGACCTGTCTTTGGAGATTATAATCTGTCGAGGGCATAAAGCGTCTCGACCGGTGTTGTTGTCTCTACTCGAAGTGCGGATAGGAGGAGGGCGCCTTCTAAACATGCTCCCTACTCGAATGCACGTATTGAACCTGTATTGCTAGTTTGTGCATTGTGGTTCAACAAACGAATTGACTTGATTTGTTCCAGAAAGAGGCAAATTGTGGCCTTGTGTAGTTGTGTTGAAACAAATTTGGCATCAAACGCTCACCTCATTCTCTCTCTCGATCGATCGAGCAGGCATGTGAAATGACTCCATACGTGACCCCGATGTACGCGACACCTATCTGTACCGCGTGTTCGAGCATGTCATCATGATTACGATTCTACTGACCCGTCTTGGAAAAAACAAGTCTTTTAGGATGGTGCGGATGACACCTGCGAGGATGGACCAAACGGCGAGTTTTTATATTCCCAAAAAATGTTTTGACCAAAACCTTTTCCAACAATACTACGGGGACTCGCGCACGGGCAGAGGCACGGGCGGTGGCCGTGGCAACGTGAACGCTTACGGTTCCTTCTCGCAAAGCGTCGGATTAGTACTACTCCTAGGCGAGAGGCCGCCGTGCGGCCCCACAATTTAAAATACCTAAAAATGTTTTAACCGACAAACCAAAAATCTAAATTAAATTCGATTACAATTGTAAATTTGTTTTGATCGAAACCTTTTCCAACAATCTTTACGTACTTTTCACGGGGGACTCGCGGCCGGCGAGAAGCGGCCGTGGCCGTTAGCAACGTGAACGCTTACGGTTCGTGTCGCGGGAAGCGTTGGATTAAATTATACTACTAGTGAAAATTTTGTCTTGCGGTTTCCAAACACGCAAGCAGGCCACGTCGGACGAGCTGCGGGAGGAGGCAGATGAAGCCAAACGAGAGAAAAGAGCATGGCCCGCCGTGGCGGCCCCCACAATTTAAAATACCTAAAAAATGTTATAAGCCCGACAAACCAAAAGTCTAAATTAAATTACGATTACACCATTAAATTTGATTTAATAAACTCTTCAAAACTAGATATCACATGGATATGTTTAGATAAAATTATAAGTAGGTGTTGGTATACCTTATAGTATAAAATATAGAGGTTTTTAAAACGAAAATAAGGGATTAAAATGAATATCAACATAGTATAGGGGCTTAACTAACATGATTCCATTAGTTTTGGTGATTTATATATTTTTCGGGGATTAAAACAGAAAATGCCCAAGAGATTGCAAGCCCTACGACATAAAGACGTATCCGTGACGTAACCCAATGTGGAACATACACTAGAACATTCTAGAAGAGACCAGAGAGCACCGAAAAAGGATGGGGCCCACCGCGAGAGCCGGCGGCGGCGTCACCGTCTCCGGGGCCCCCAATCAAACCTACCTTCGTAGGTCGGTTCACAACCGCCATTAAGAAGAGATCTACACCGTTTGCTCAAAGGTCGGTTTGATCCAAGGGTTGTCGTGCATCGCCTAGGGGCTATATAACAAGACCCCACGACCCCCTGGGTGAAACCCTAATTCATTCTAATTCATTCCAACTCAAGTCATCAAGTCAAGATCCCAAGCCCTAGTTCCACCATATTAGAGCATTAGCTATCTAGGCTAGTTCTAGAGGAAGTCATGTATTGTCTTGGATTCCTAAACGTCAAGAAGTAGCGGGAGCCGGCGCCTCGTGGCTTCTCTCTTGTATTTGATCTTGTAAGTATTTTGGTTATTTACAATTGCTATGACATTGCTCTATTTAATGATTATATTCTTAGTTATATGTTCCAATGTCTATTATGATTATATATCTAGTATAGCTAGATTGTCTTTATATTCAAGCATGGAGTCGTATAGCGCTCACTTTATGGCGTCTTGGGTGAGTGGCCAACAATGTGTAAACGTGGTGTTTATACAACGTTTGCTGCGACATCACCCTATATTCGGGACGTGTGGTAGATCGTGGATGTGACACTCCCATTGAGTCCTTTGGAGTCCACCCCCGAATGTAGGGCTAGTTGAACTTTGTTACTATGGTAGGTTGGTTTTGTTCCTAATCTTCCTTAGTAATATTCACCATGTGTAGATATATTGCTTTCTGCCATGATTGCTAGGTGTATTGCACTAATCTTAGTATGCATAGACATATAAGTAGGAGTAACCTAGGAATATTCTGTCTATTCTACCTATACCATCTATTTTGCCCTTTTTATGACACATTCTAGTGGCATCGATGATCTTTGACTTGGCACTTATCATTTATCTTTATTATCTTTATATGACTTACCCCTCTGTTCGAGTAGTTAGATTACATATGGTTATTCTACTTTACCACACTTTGCATGTGACCTCAATCAATCTACCCATATCCTACCCCTTCCCCATGGAACATATAAATACGATACCTAGATAGACTCCTAGTGAAGTGCTACAATGGGTTATTCTATTGGCGATAACTTGCGGATACCAAATAGATATTATCATTGCAAGAGATTCAAGTGTCATATTAAGAATATCCGTTCACGCATTTCTTTAGCGTTGTGAGCTAGGGTGACAGACTAGTTTCGTAGGCAATGCTAGAATGTGTGGTATAGCTTTTGTGCCTATCGTGGTGAGATTAACTCCACCATAGATAATGTTACAGAGTCACACACCATAACTAACACCGTCTAACTTTATTAACTCTCCGCTCTGACTTTTATTGGAATGTGAGATTAACTCCACATCCAAGCTAACTTATTAGATAGATCCCCTTATACATTTACATGGCGCGTCCTAGGGGTTGGATCTTAGATCCATCCTTTTGTGATTGCGTTAAGAAATGTCAACGATAAACCGCACTAATAATAGTTTTTTTTACAAGGGCACTAATAATAGTTGGTATAGAGTATTAGAGATATAAAGGAGGAATGAGTGCGGAGAGTGCTATAAAGAAGGGTGATGACCGGGATATATAGAGGAAGTTAAAGAAATTCCTAAATTCTGAGAAAAATCCGAAAATCCCGAAAAATCCGGATTTCATAAGAATTAGATGCGACATGGGTCATATTTCACAAGGCATGCGAATTAGGGTCATATTTCTAGCGGCACACAAATAACGGGTTAAATTTCATAATTTCGTTAATTGTATACATGAAGCTGCCCGAGGGAAGCAATGGTTTAGCAGCTCCCGTCATAGTTATATCTTGTTGGCTACTCTACTAAGCAACTCCCTGTCATATTTTTTTCTAGGGCAAAAATCTGGATGAAAAACTCGATGGTTACACTCCTGCCCACACCTAGGGTGGCCTCGTCATATGTCTTACCAACCTCATCATCTTTGTGGATGCGGACGACCTTGGAGGCGGACCCAACACGGATCTAAGCGCGAGCGCTAGGAACTAGTCTGTTGTGTCGTCTTACAAATTTATGTGACTCATGCTATCTAACTTGTACAAAAATTGTGTTGTCTTAAATACCTTTTGTCGGGTTGATCGTGTACAACCACAAAGAAATAGGCGGGGAGCTTATGGGTGTGTTTGGCGGGGGCTTCTCGGAAGGGGCTTCACTAGAGGAGCCGGGGCCGTTTTGGAGAAGCTCGAAATGGGGCTCCTCCAAAACGGCTCCGGCTCCTCCTTTTCCACTAAAAAAACAGCTCCAAACGGCTCCTCCTCCCGAGACCGTTTGGTAGGGCTCCTCCGGAGGAGGCCGAGCCAAGAAGAAGCCCCAAAACAGGCCCTATAAAAGGATTAAAGAGAATATCATATCCATCTGTCTATGGTCTTTGGAGAAATTTGAAGATAATACTAGATCTTTGTCGTGCGGCCCAAGTGAATAGTAGTATAGTAGGCTGTAGTATGTTGCGAGATGGTGCCTTCTAAACAAATGGTGTGCGAGATGAATACTCCCTCCGTCCCAAAATCTTTGAACCTAGTTTTTTTAACAAATTTATTTGAAGATACAAATGTTGCACTTATTTTGTAAAAATCGAGTCAAAGTTGTGACACGAAAACCGAGAAACGACTAACATTTTGGGACGGAAGTTTGACTATTAAGCATATAGAAAATAATAATATTGATACTTAGATCTCCAAATAAAATTTATTACGGAAGTATGATCCGATATCAATCTAATGATACATATTACATATTGTAAACATGTACTAGTAGTTTTTCTATACATATGGTCAAAGTTATAAAGGTTTGACTTATCCACAAACTAGTCATGTGTTTGCTTGGAGAGCGGAGGCGAGCCGGGTTGGGGTTGAACCTCTTTTTTTGGTGTTTGGATGCGGGGAAGGAAGGAGCGAGCCAACCCATAAGAGGAATATTCGGCGAGGATGCGGGTCGGCTCCGTCGTCCGTCCCGCCTCTCGCGGGACGGAGCGAACCCCGTTCGAAACGCGGGTTCCATTTCTCCATCCCGTTTCTCTGTGAAATCTCGGCCCGGCCGGGCCGGCCGGCGGTCGCCCGCTCCTCCGGGCCCGGCGGCGCACCTTCCACGGGCGTCGGTGCTTGTGGCCCGGCGGCGCGACATGCAGCTCTAGATCAAATTTGGCATATTTTGAGACGGAAGGAGTATGTTTGGCCTTGTGGCCTTGTGTCGAAACAAATTTGGCAGCCCTAGATCAAATGGAGACCTTGAGCTTGGCCAAACTCTCTGTCTCTTCTCTCTCTCTAAAAGCGTCTCTTGTCTCTTCCTTCTCCCCATCTTGCATCGAACAGGGCTGTCAAATGACTCAATATGTGACCCTACAGGCCGGTCATTGTAGTCAACGCCTTCTACAAACCCGTGCGGTGGAAAAAATGGAAAAAAGGAGTTACGTAGGATCGGTGCAGGTGCGGATGACACCTGCGCGGCTGCACCAACGATGGACGGAACAACGATGGCAGCGTGGGCCCTATTGTACTCAAAGGATTCGCGTGCCAAAGCATACAAGTATCTCCCGGGGCTCCGGGCCCCCTGCCCGCTACTCGCTCGACCCTTCTTCAAAAAAAGAAAAAAAAAAAAAAAAAAAAACGATTTCTATTTTTATTCCTGAGTGCTTAGGAGTGCCGCCAAAAGCCTACAACAATACTACTACAGTAGTATATCGAATCTGTTCGGTGATTTTGGCTAATTGAATAGTATTACGTGAGAGAATAAGCTGAAATAAGATAAGCCAAGTTTTTTTCGTTTTTTTTTTTTGCAAAAATCCAAGGATGGCAAACTAGTTTAGCAAACTCTTGTAGATGCTATGTCATTTTCTTGTTAAATGCATACGTGAAACCGCTAGGAAGCAATAGTTTAGCTCCCCAGTAGTATATCTTGTTGGCTATTCTATTTTTTGGAGTGAAAAACTCAATGAAAGTGAAAAAAAAATATTTACCCGACAACTTGAGGAGGTAACATATTTTACTATTAATTATATACATGAAGACGCAATGGTTTAGCTCCCTAAAGTAGTCTTGTTGGCTATTCTATTTTTCGGGGTGTAAAACTGGATGCTAAGACTCTCCACGGCGTTCGGGTGCTCAAAACGATCAAACCCACTGGCTGGTAGAGTTGGTGTGCCTCCTTTCCGGGGCGGTCCAGGTCCAAGTCAATAGTAGTATATCAGGTTGTAGTTGGTACTCATTGTCCCTGTTAACATCGACGAAAACATCGGCGAGAGGGCTCGCGGACCGTAGGACTATAATCTCCCCGTGTAAGTCTCAAGGGGTCATGCACATGGCTGGCGTTTAAGACTGCTTGGCGGAGATTATAATCCCGCCGAGAGCCGCAAGCGTCTCAACGGACCCGTGTTGTTATCCCTATTCGAGTCGGGACCCGAGGGACGTCCATATTTGTCTTCGTAGCTTAGGACTATTTTTCTTTCTTCACAATGTTTGCTTGTTCTTGCTTCATCTTGTTTCATCTTATTCGTCTCATAGGATATATACTACTAAATCAGCCAAAATGATGTTAGCGAGAACACACCGTCTCTCTGCAATATTATTATCAAAAAAATTTGTTCAAATTTGGAATGCTCTAGCTCTCCAAGAATCTTGAAACAAATAACTTAAGATAGAGGAGTACTCTCTCCGTCCCAAAATAAACGGCGCTATGGGAAGCGTGCTTGGTCAAACTTTCTCAACTTTGACTAAGTTTGTAGAAAATACGTGCAACATTTAAATTTTAAATAAATTTGTTAAAAAACTAGACTTAAAGATCTTTCGATGATACTAATTACTTCACATACATATTTATATATTTTAACATATAATTGCCGGCATTTTGAAAACGTTGACTTCTCGGGAAGCGAGAAGGTCTTTTATTTTGGGACAGAGGGAGTATGTAACTATACAAAAAAATCTGGCTAATTTCTGATTTGAATACATTTTGAAGTCCAACCCAGGCCTCGTTTAGTTGGCAAATACTATTTCTAAGCCAACTTCCAAATTTTTAGACTCTCTCCATCACATCACATTAAATACACCAAAAAACATATGTTCGAAGCAATAAATGTAGGTTAAAAATAACTAATTACACGTTTTGTTGTAAATCACAAGACAAATCTTTTGAGCCTATTTTGTACATGATTGGACAAACAAGGACCCACACTCACTACAAAAACTCATTCAATCAGGAACAAGTGTCCCCTCTTTGGAAGTGAAATGAAACAAAACTACTCTCGCTTTCTCCACTCTCCTCCCGCCCTCCGCTCAAAATTGGAATTCGAGGCGAGCACGGCCAATGTCCTCGGCTCCTCGCTCGACCCTTCACAAAAATGAAACAAAACTACGTACTCTTGCTTTCTCCACTCTCCTCCCGCCCTCCGCTCAAAATTGGAATTCGGGCGAGCACGGCGCCAATGTCCTCGGCTCCTCCTCGCTCGACCCTTCACAAAAAAAAAAAAACCGATTTCTATTTTTAATGGGAGTACCGCCAAAAAGCCTAAAAGCAGTCTTTCTTAACTCTGTTTCAAATTCGAAATCTGATGATTCTGATCGCCCTTAACAAACTTGCGTCGAGAAACCGGGTGCCCGGTGGGGCCATCTTTGTCTATCTCTCGCGATCTCTCGTCACTTCCTTCTCCCATCTCCCATCTCCCATACTAGTAGTAGTAGTAGTACCCCTCTTCTCGCCTCTTCTTCTGACTTCCAAACTCTTCTCACTCAACAAAGAGTAGAGAGCGGTCCGACACAGGGGTCTGCCTCGCCCTCGGCGCCTCGCATCTCCATCCTTGGCAGGTGCACCTCTTTATCACACCCATGGAGCTAGATATGATTCTTCACGTGGTTTTTGAAACAGCAAATAAAGTTTTGTTTTATTTGGTGGTTGCATATCTGGGGTCCATCGCGGGGCCTCCGTGGCCCCGGTGGCGGCTTCGGCGAGGTCGTCATCGTCTTGACTTCCCCGACCGGGGATCCCGGCCGGCGTGGGGCCTTGGCAGAATGAGGTGTTTGTCACGGCGTTAAACAGATTGCCGACGCCCGCCGTCGTCCTAGTCCCTACGCTCAAATCTCTCGGTGTTGGGGCGTCCGCCGAAGAAAAAATGTTAGAAGAGAAGCACATCTTGTTAGGTAAAGACCTAAATCTTGAAGTGCATTACCCTTGCTTTTTTGAAGGGTTGGATCCGAGGCCCCAATGCGGATCCGAAAGTGATTCTAAAATCCTTGAGAAAAAAATCTACGGGCCCGTTTGGTTTAGATTCTAGATTTTAAAAATCTAGATTCTAAATGGATTTCCAAAATCTAGATTCTAAATAAAATCTAGTTTTCATGTTTGGATCCTAGATTCTAATGGCTGATTTTATCTTTTTTACACTTGCTAGTACTCAAAATCTACTAGAATCGAACATGTCTAGATTCTAGATTTTTAGAATCAATCTTTCGATTCTAAAATCTAGGACATGTTTGGAGGATACATGGATTTTTTGCTACAAGATTTTAGAATCTAAGGTGATCCAAACAGGGGCTCTGTGCCCTAGATTCCAGAATCTGATAGCCAGGATTGTAAAAATCCAGAATCAGCCCAAGAGCAGATTTTACCTTATTTTGCCCATCCACATGCTATCTGTCTTAAATACTTTATTCCGATTGATTCCAGTACAATCATAAAGACCGATCGGGAGATTATAAAGAGGTTTGTTTGGTTGCACGCATCCCGTTGAACTAAATTTTGGCGGATGCGGGGTGATGTCTTATTTGTTCAAAACCTTCTGCAGGGTGGTTGTTGTTGTTTGACTATGGTCCAGGACCTCCACGTGTCCTCTTTCCACATCAGAATGTGAAGCGCCAGCGACTTCATATGGAAAGATTGGGGTCCGAGAAGCAAAATCTAGCTAGTTAAACTGCTGCTGCTGCAGAGCATGGAAACTAATCTTGTCAAGATGAGGTCCAAGTGAACACGTATCTTGTCTTGTGTTACAAATTTATGTGGCACCTGTTATCTAACTTGTACAAAAATTGTGTTGTCTTAAGTACCTTTTTCGGGTTGATCCCAGGTACAACCACAAAGAATTACGTGGGAGATTTTAAAAGGATCAAAGAGAAGATCATATACACATCTATCCTGCCGGAGCATTTGGAAGATAATAGATCTTGTGTTGTTGGTCCAAGGTGTGGTGCAGTCCAAGTGAATATACAGTAGTAGTTGTAATAGGTACTCAAGTCCCTGTTAACGTCGAAGAGAGGGGCTCGTGGCCGTAGGACTATAATCTCCCGTGTAGGTCTCGAGCCCCGGTCATGGCCATGGCTAGCGCTTAAGACTGCGTTGGGGATTATAATCTCGCCGAGGGCCGCTAGCATCTCGACGGTGTTGTCATCTCTAGTCGAGTCTGGACCCGTGGGACGTCCATATTTGTCTTCCTAGCTTAGGTCTTTCTTTCTTTGACAATGTTTGCTTGTTCTGTCTCGCATGAGCCGTTCCTTGAGAACAACTTTGTTTCTCTATAATGTTATTATTATCAAAATTTTGTTTAAATTTGGAATGCTCTAGCTCTCAAGAATCTTGAAATAAATAACTTAAGGGAGAATTTATCTATACAAAATTTGGCAAATTTCGATTTGAATACATTTTGAAGCCCAACCCACGCTCACTAAAATAACTTATTCGGTGCAGGTGTCCCTGGCTGGAAGTGAAACGACACAAAACTACTCGCTTTCTCCGCACTCCTCCCACCTTCCGCTCAAAATTGAAATTCGTCGAGCGGGCGCCAATTCAATCCAATCGGCGGATCGGATCGCTTCGCCGGGAGAAGGCTGGCGAGACGAGGCGAGGCGAGCTGCCGAGATGCCGTCGAGATGCCCCCCGGGCTGCCGTTCGCGGTGGACACGTGGACCCGGCGTCGTCGCTGAGCGCCCGACTTTTCTCACGCCGCCCCGCGGGACCACCTCGCCCGACATCGCCGCCCTGCGCCCGTCTCCCGGTCGCCTCCGCTTCACCATCCTCATCGCCCTCATCTTCCCCGGCTTCGGCCGCGGCGTTCGTTGAGCTGAGCGTTAACGACCAGCTGCTGCGTCCGGACCCGCGGCGACTTGACCATCACGCTCGGCGCCAACCCCGCGCCTAGGTCCTTTCGCCCGTCCCTCCTCTTTCCTCATGTCCCTCGTCGATTCGGATAAGGCCATTTCTCATCCATTCCCTTTTAACATGGGACCGAGCGCGTGATGTTCTGTTCGAGGGCCCCTTCGGCAGATCACCACTGCCGGCTTCTTGCGCTGACTCCAGCGCCTCTCGGCGCCCAGCATCGCCATTACCTGCGCCCGCGCATCGACTACCTCTTCCTCGGCGCACCTTGGCGTGGTGCGCTCTGCGGTTCCCCAAGAAGGAGGACTCCATCCGCCAGGTGATCAACTGCGTCTGGAAGCACCCAAAGCGCACCGGGCGGTGTACCTCGTCTGCGACATGCTAGGGCGGAGGACGCCCTCCTGGCCGGGGTGTCCAAGGCGTTCGGGTCCAAGATCTACGCCGACGGGGAGAGAAACTTCGATCGCCACTGACGCTCACACACGCCGCGCCGAGATCCTCGCGGATGGCGCCGCCGCCTCCACCCGCTTCCATGTCATCCGTCGTTCCGGCTGTCGGGCGGGCCGCGGAGATCCTCGTCTTGCTGGCGCGCGCCCGCACCAGCCGAAGCCCCTCATCATCGGCCTTCCATGCGATGGTACAACCACAACTACGATCCACCGCCCTTTGGAGGCGCCCCGTCAACGCAGCGGCGGCCGATGCCGACGGGGCGGCGCGCGACGAATTGGGTGCCGCACGCTCGCTTGTCGATGCACTCGCCACGGACGAGCTGGAGCCGATCTTTGCCGGGATCCTCAAGCCGAAATGGGTCGTCTCCACCACGCCGCATACAAGGTGGTGGACCTCGGCGCCGTCGGGAAGCACCGCCTCCCCTGTCCGGTTTGGCCCCGACGATCCCCTATGGAAGTTGCTCGGATATCGATGGAATGTCTCTCGTCACCGGCTCGCCAAGCGGCGCTGACTTCTTTGCAGCGTGGAGCTGCCAAGAAGGGTGAGGAAGTGTTCAATTCTTGTGTTGATGAGTCTTGCTCGATGATGGCGGTCGGGTAGTAGAAACGGCTGCGAAGCGGCGATGGTTGATTTTGAGATCGAGTTGAGCCGCTGTCCACGCTTTTTGGAAGAGCAAGATTCAGATTACCACAACACGAACCCGAATCGTTGAGCTATGAGTATTTGGGTGCCGAGATCATTGGTGATGTTGAGCTTCAAACCAATGATTCTGCTGCTGAGTTTGGGTTTTATAGCAACAAGCTTATCAAGTAGGTGAGTTAACCGGGCCGCAACAAAGGAGCGCAATTCAGTTTACGAATCTCGGGTGTTGTGGCAATAGCAAGCTGTTGAAGTAGTTGAGTTAACTTGGCCGATGGAAGGAAAGAGTTGAATTTGAGTCTGGGACCGAACTTTGTAAATATGATAAAGGGAATGGAAAGGCTGAATGAGGGGCTCAAAACGAGAATCTGAATGTTCGTGCTAGTTTCATGGAAGTTTGCAGGCATAAGGTGACCGACGAAGGTAAAGGCGTAATGCAAGTGGCCCAAGAGATCTCAGGTTGTGCATGTTCTGATTTCAACTACCGAGGATGACCCCATTACTACATCATCAAGAATTGAGAAGAACTCGTCGATACTCGACGCCGTCGGAAAAACCCTTCCCCTCCTCCCTTTGCGGTTGGCGGTCGATTTTGCCGCCGCATCCCATCCGTGGCGCCTCCTAGAATATGTATTTATTCTTCTAAGAAAAAGAATATATATATTTATTGGTTCAAAGAAAAAGAATATATATTAATTCATGCTTGTAATATTGTTCAAACATGTTAGGTCGTCCGCGATTTGTTCATGTAAAATATTGTTCTATGGGAGATGGGGACTCGAATCTAACCGACGTGGCGGGGTTGAGATTTGTTTGAGGTGTCCAACAAAAAACGTAATTCTTTGACTTTTTAAAATCTAATTTGACCAAATTACACACGTCTTGCCAATTTTTTTTTGACCGATAGCGTGCGCCTATCCCAATTTTTTTGGACCGAGAGGATCGGGGTTCAATAATTCTTGACATTTTTTTATACTTCAAACCTGTGTATCGCATTTGTAAAATACCAGCGTCGTAGCCTATACGTCTTTGCTTCAACTCCTTCACTTCCCTCTTTCCCTCCACTCGCTTCAACTCCTTCACTTCCCGCCCGATTACCCGCAGCGTGCCGCCCGCCTGCGCTCCTAGCCTCTTCCCCCCCCCGCCACGCCGCCGCCTCCGTTCCTCCTCGCCCTCTCCCCCTCCCCCGTCAAAGATGAAGTGGCACAGGAGAGGGACCCAAAGACAGGAGGTTCATCCCCGGTTCCTCGTCCCTGGTGATGTCAACAGAGGTGAAGACGGAGGTGACGACACCGCCAGCAGCTCAACAAGGGCATCCCCTGCCGCCTCCATGGGGTGCAACAAGTCAAGAGATCCGTGTCGCCTGCCCTTGTCTCGGTGGAAGACTAGAAGCCCGTGGGCACCTGATGCATCAAACCCTAGCGACGCCGATGATGGAGAGGAGAAGCGGCAAGCAAATGAACGCGTTTGGAGGAGTTGGGCGTCCGGCAACGCCAGTTGGAGGCCGGGGCATGACATGCGTGCCGATGTGGGACGCCGCTACCGTTGCCGGTGTTTGCACTTTTACTCCCAAGCAGCGCGCCGGGCTTGAGGCGGCTAGCGGCCGTGAAGCCGGGGCGGAGGCGAGGGCGAAGGAGAAGTCCCTGCTAGGGCGCCGAGGCAAGCGGTGAGGAAGTCAAGCGCGGAGGCGACACCGAAGGAGAAGGAAGCGAGCTCGTCGTTGGCGTGAGGTAATAATGCCTCGTTTAAAAACTTTTTTTCCACTCGGGGATGACCCCATTTCCATTACTTTTGAATACGGAAACACAAACATTCATTAGAAGTTTTACGAGAAGAGAAGCTACAAAAAAACGGGACATGCCTAAGAGACTCTACTAAGCTTAAAACGAACACAACGTAACCTCCCTTGAACCCATATATCACGGGCAATCGGACAACGACAAAGAGTCAAACGGTAACAAAGAAACACCAAAAGTAGACTAAGCCCTCTACCCGAGCACCCTAAACTTAGCATAACAACTCCCCACTTCTAATCATCTAGCCTATTAACATGGCCTCACGTCATATATATAGATTATAGACCTTTTTTGATTCTTGCAAAACATGTTACTTGGGCGGTATCCTCATGATTTCCGGATCTCCTTTTCCGAGCACTTCTCGGTCTTCCATCCCGCCATCTTCTTGTATATATATATATATATATATATATATATATATATATATATATATATATATATATATATATATATATATATATATATATATATATATATATATATATATATATATATATATAGTTTTGTGAATGGTACGTAGTAGTTCTCTAGCCACCAGTTTTGGCATAGTTCACTTTTCTTCATCTGTTGCAGTTTCTGAACGTGATTTAATTTGAGGATTGTGATTTGTTTTTTTGTTGACACGATCTCATCTGGACCCCACATATAATTGTTTCTTGCATATATATATGTAGTGCCCGGAGGTGGTGGTTGTGAAACCCATCATGCGGAAGCTCCGGAAGTTTCTAGGGCTATTGAGGATCTCAACAAAGGGAAGGCCGAGAAGGAGAGGCTCATGATGCAAAGGCTCGATCAAGTCTTCCTGACCGCCGTTGAGTCTGCTTGAGTACGTATGCGTGAATGAAGAATTAAAAGGTTTGAGAAGGTACCGTGCTCGGATAGGGTGCGTGGTGCCATTCGATCCAATGTCGAAACCACACTAATTAATGTGATCGATCTTATCTTTGTCTTGACCACTTTTGGTGATGATGTACTATCTAGCTAAGCTAGTATTAAAAGTATGTGTGATGATCGATGCAAACTCGATGACCTTTGCTCAATTTGATAAAATATATGATGCTAGTAGCTTGTTCATACAAATTGTTGACCACACATACATATGCTTTAGGACAGGTGCTAGATACAAAGGATTGTAAAATACGTTATATATTATTATATTGAATTGAACTTGTTGCCCGTGGGACCATCTTGTATGTGTTGCATCCCAACTCCACTCGCTTTCTGGCGGGGGAGTGGACGAACAATACCGACGCCTGTTGTGAATAGTTCGGTGCCTAGGCCAACTTGGGGTGTGCATTCTTAGCCCGGAGGCTGTACTGCTTAAGAATCGGACCTTAGCGGTCCGATCAAATCGGACGGCCCGCGGTTCCATGTTGCAAAAATATCGCCCACCGCCGGTTTCTACCGAGAAACCTAGTCTTGTACTACTAGAGTCATCAAGAAAGAAACACGCAGCAGTTTCGCAAATAGATAGATCCAAAGATGAAGAAACCTAGGTTCGCCTAAATGGCGAGTCATCCGGCCGATCCATCAAAACCACTTCAAACCCCGCCCGCTAGCTCGATCTTATCGGAACCTCCTGCACGACAATATCACCACCATCATCTCCCTCCTACCCGTCGGCAAATGGCTAGGACACAAGTATTATCCACCCTGGCGCCCCCTATGGCGGAACTCTCCGCAACCTCTGATGGCGACATCAAGCTCATCAAGCGCAAAGCAAGCGCCAACCTATATTTGACGTCGTCTTGATCGTATCTCGGATCATCTCCAATCATTCGGGTAATTTCCGCCCGGGGTTGTGCTTTGGTTGTCAAAGCATAGACGACATCTATCCTGGATCTACAGTGTCCGGCTTCAATCCCCTAAATCTGATAGCCTTGAGCATCTCGAGCTTTGGAACGCATTCACATATCTGCACCGGAGCCGCCCGGCCCAATTTCTTATCCTCCTCCCTTTGCTCTCTCACCATCGCGGATGATAGACCTGGACCTAGACTACACCATGAGTACGCGCCAAGTTTCCGGTGCTGATTTAGATAGTTTACATTTCGCCAATATGAAAGAGCTTACCATCCAAATAAGCATGGCTATCGGGGACAAAAATGCTCCATACGCTCCTCTCCAAATGCCCTATACTACAGAGTTTGGTACTATCCAGAAATGTCGGACTTTCTTGCATCCGCATAACTAATTGTACACTTAGGTCGTTTGGTCTTTCCGACAAAGAATATTCTGAGTCTGAGCAAATTCTGAAAGAAGTGGTATTGAGGATGCTCCTCTTTTAGAAAAGCTATTCATTGAACGCCACCATTACTCGCACCCCGACTTACATTGAGCCCCGCCTCGGCTGCACGCGTTAAGATCCAAATGGCTCCAAAGCTTCAGTTCTTGGGGGCCCTCGAATTCGGCCCTACGACATTTGAATTTGGTATTTGTAAGGTGTGTAGTGTGTAAGTTCACCATGCCGTTACTTGATTTACTTTATTATTTATACATTATGTCAATACGTATAACCAAAGTTTTGTTTTGTAGATGTCTATACCTCTCGCATTCCCATATCGATGGGAGCTATTAAAGTTTTGGTTGTGTGAATGCCATCTCCCGACATTAATGATGTTGTTAGTCTTACGAATTGTTTCCCCCGCCTCCAAAAGCTCTATGTGAAGGTAACTAACATTTGGATCAAAAATTTATATGTACCTTACATTCCACATTTAGTTTCTAGCTTATATTGCTTGATGAGATTTTTTACATGCTCAAATGTAGCCGATATTTCATGATATTTATGAATTGAATTGTTTATGTGTAATCCGAATTATGTCCGAATAAAAGTTCATTTAGTCAAATTGTGCAATCATTGTCACTATGTTTTGCGTTGTTCAAATCCGTATATTTTTTGTTTGTTTCATTTGCAGGTCTCTTTGAAGGCCAGGGTCAAAAAAGGGTGAAGCACCATTATGCCCTTGATCATCTTGATTGTCTTCAAAGCCACCTTAATAAACTAGTACTTGTTAGATTACAAGGGCAGGAAGAGAGATGTGGAATTTGTCAACTTCTTTATTAAAAACGCCAAAGTTCTAGAGAAAATAGAATTTTGGACAGGGCGTGGCAAATGCGATTTTGAATATGGGCAACGGCGCCTAGCAAAACTGAAACTAATGTTCGCGCTTCCAAGGACATAAAAGTAGCATTTTCGCTTGTGCGGTCTCCACCTTGACCTTGTGCACATCGAGGGATATGCATGATAGAGTATTGTTGATCTTTATGAGCATGCGTTGTGTGTGACCGAGCATTATGACCAACATTGCTTGTAAACTCTTTGTGTCGGTATATTGTACATTGTCGAGAGTTTACAATGGATGGAACTAGAGTTCCGACTGAATTGAGATATAGAGCTGACTCGAGTGGAATTGGGATGTTAGAAGCCTATCGAATGTGAATCTGTGGTGAATATGCCTTCTAAAGCTGTCCTAAATCGCTTGTTAAGATGAAACAGATCAAATTCATTACCTCGTTGTTGTTGCTTGTGGTAGAGGAGTATGATGGAGATCCGAGTCTTTTCAAACCTTGAAAACAGTTTGGATTAAAGCCTATGGTATACCCGATATTGCAAGAACAGAGTTTGTTTGTACTTGAACTAGCAAAATTGGTGGGGGCTCCAGAAAAAAAGTGCACAAACCATCACTAAAATGGAAATCGGTGTGGATACAAATCTCTTGCAAGAATCCCTATGAGATCAAAGGTGCCTCGGGAAGTGTTCATAAATACCAAAGGGAGGAAAATTCACTAGTTTTACTCGATAAACTACCACAAGTACCTCCCAACCAACCCGATGATGATGACTTTTGATCTAGAAGATGATGAGGTAATGATGAAGATGAGCCTAATCCTAGAATTCAATTTTGCTTCCAACCAATCACCTCCAAAAGAATCGGTCAGGGCTCACGGAACATCTAATCATGGAAAGAAAGTAACAATGACTTTTTAGAGATATTGGGATATGAAATTGAAAATAGTGGGAATCGAGGGAAGCAATACCAAGTAAGGTGGGAGAAGATGTAGATCACGTGAATGTATGGGTACCTGATTACGAGCGGGGTCCACAACCCCGATACCCACCAAGGATTGAACCTTGCTATCCTAGGGTTTGTGGACACCGAAGAGGAATTACAAAGCAGACAAAAAGACATTGGCAAATGTGGTTACTTTGAAGGCGGTTAGCAAAGAGGTAGACAATATGACTTCAACCAATAAAGATGTAGAAGACCAACCTGGAGATACGAGAAGGTGTTGAAGCCGGTCAGGAACAACAAGACACACTAATAGAGTTAAGGATACTTTTGAGGTCGTGGTGGAAGACAAAGCTAAAGCAAAGAAGTCCGCAAGCATGATGCAAGGGGCGATGTGGACCATATGGAAGACACGCAACAACATGGCCATCAACAAGAAGTTGGTGTCCTCTCCTAAAGGGATTATCTACAAGGCGATGCTTGCTGATCAAGACACGGAAGCCACTCTTGAAGACCAAGATGAAGCCGGGTGGCGAAGAGATGATTCAAATTTTTGTCCTCAAAGCGCCCGTGATCGAGTTCTTTTGGCATTCATTTGAATGTCCGTAAGCATAGGAGGTGTGATGAATCTTTGCTTGGGCTGAGCTGCGTGCCTTCGTCTTGGGTGAATACCTTTGGTCTAAAACAATGGATGGAACTTCTACTCATGTGTCAAATTTGATTGTGTGAACGTCTACCTTGTCATCTTTTTTTTCTTTGTCATATTTTAAAATTGAGATGCTCGACTTCATAAGACTAATGACGAACTTGTTTGTTTATCGTGGCACTCATTTGCACGGTTGATAGTGCACTTTTATGGTTTATTGAAACTTTGCTTTCAAGATGACCGCTTGTGGTTTGGAACTGATTTCTTTGTGTACACATCCGTAGTGATTACTTTGGTTGTGTGAAGGCTAGTGTTATCAATGCATTCTCGTGTGCGGATTGAGCTTTATCATGGCAATGAATCAAGACTGGAATGGAAGGGTCATTCGTAGTTTTTTTTTGTTTCCCCACACTTTCGAGGACAAACACCGCAAAACCGGAGGCTACCTATGCCGAATTGCGGATGCTTGTGGATTGGATTACAATGAAATGAAGCAAAGCGCGTAAAGCCTCTTCTTTGTGAGTTTGTGGATGATGAGGAACAGATTTTGTTGGGCTATCCTTCCACATGGAGGATGAATTTGGAGCCCAACAAAGCAGCCCCAAACCAAATGACAAGCCCCAGAGGCTTGTGCAACGTTGATCTCGGTTGATTCAACGGTTGAGATTGTTTCTTGGGAAGCATGTATGGGGTAAGGAAAAAACCTAGCCTCCATTCAACCGAGAAACTATGCCGCCTCCGGATGCCGTGACGACGTGCTTCCTTTTACTGCCTGCCGGAGGACCTCGCCGAGCGTAAGATCCTCCAGCACCGCATCCAACTTGGAGCCTGTCTGCCTCACGCCGCAGGTTCCGGCAAGAGCAATCGACACCAAGGAGGCGATCCAAATACAATATAGCAACAGCCGTAGCAAATCAATCATCAACGGTATATAGCTACCGCCCCCAGGCGCTCCTCGCTTCCCCCGCCCCCCCACCCCCTCATGCATTGCCGCCACCACCGTAGAGAGAGACGGTGTTGAAGTGTGTGCCAGCAACGCATTATATATATAAATAATATGTCCGTAGTGTTATAACCTACGCAGCGAAAAACGGCCCACCATTGTACCACAAGAGAACGGGCCTAACATGCAGGTCCAAATTCAGGCCCAAAGGAAGGTCGGCTTCGCCGGAGCGGCCGGAGGTCTGCTCAAAACCGATGCCGCCCGCCTAAATTCGCCACAGACGCTGGCTGTCAACATCCATCGCCTCTAGCGTGACGGGCGATCAAAGACTCGAGACAATACAGCGCTGCGGTACCGCTGAAAGGCCCGCTTCCATCGACATGTCCCGCAACGCGCATACCACGTATAATTGCGGACTACGGGCAAGAACGCACGATCAAATATGCGACAAGCATGCACGCCGCATTCTGCGAAGCGCTCGCTCACTAATACGTGTCCGGCAATAAAGAAACAAACATGCATACCGGGCGACAAAACACGCTCGTAATGACCGCGGTTAAGCGGTTAAGCGACATGTACGTATACACCCGCTAACACATCTCGCCTGGAAACTATATGCGCCGGCTTAGTGGCTGAGACATGTATAGACACCGATAACACAACTCGTTCAAAACTATACGCCAAGGGTAGGAGTGAGTTTACATGTATGCACACCCGCTACCAACAACTCGCCTCGAAAATAAACGCTGGCCGGTAGTGGGTTAAGACATGTACGCACACCTCCTAACACAACTCGCTCCGAAAATAAACACGCGTAGGTAGTGGTTGGCTACGCATGCGACACCTCCTAACACAACTTGTCCGAGAATAAACGCGCGACTTTAATTTTAAGGACCGTTACAGCACCCTTGTATGTTCCAAGCGCCGTTATTCGCGCACGTGTCCTGCACTCTGCATGTCAAGCAACACGGACGGGTTCTCGACCACCCGAAGTCTGGTGGAATCAACGCACGCCCTGCATTACTAACGGCTGCATCAAGCGGCAACAAAAGGTGTCTGTAAGCAAAACGCCTCAATTAGGGTTGCATCCACGCCGACGGCCTCGAAATGCGCTTCGTGATGAAACGCGGTCCGAGATACGTTGAATTCTCAGAGACACTGGCTCAAAGCCGCTTGCCGTAGCCGCTGGCCCGTGCTCCAGCCTAACCAAAAACGCTGCCCGGATTAAGAAAACCGCACGCTGCTACATGAACACGTGTCCGTAATGACCTCCTATTACCGCGCCAGCGTATTGGTCTTGTGGGACCATCCGCTGCCTATCCGATCCACTTTGCCCGGCCGCGTCGAAATGTCACAAACACGCACGCTGGGTATTAGCGGCGCCTCTTAGGCTCACTTGGCGGTTATTAGCCTTTTTTACATAGTGCCTCCGGTACACTCCTATTTATTTATTTATTCTCACACTCTAAAAGATCACACTCTACTAAAAAAAACTCTTTTAAACGACTTTATAAAAAACTAGACTCTTAGCTATCAAGTGGTGGTTTTTCAGATCAACAACAAAAAAAAACCACAATTCTTTGACCTTTCAAAATCTAATTTAACCATTGGTTTTATTTGAATAATTTATATAAATATTATCAATAGTGTTATGACTTACTATTAGATCATTAAAAGATATAATAATAATAGCTTATTTATTTTGAATTTACACAAATATTTTTGAATAAGGCGAATGGTGAAATTAGATTTTTGAAAAGGTCAAAAAATTACGTTTTTTTGTTGGATCTGAGGTATTGTTGACGGTAACCAACTCAAGTAATTTAAATACCGTAAAACTACACCAAAACAACCCCGTAAATAGGGATTTTAAACTAACATATTCCATAGTTTTGGTGTTTATTTGGACTTGGTGTACCAACTCAAGAATAAAATCACTTTGGGCCAAAAATACAAAGAAAAAGAAATAAAACCAATAAATAGAAAAAAGGTCTAAAGTAGCAAATGGCATGCCCAAAGAAGATTCGGGACAAAACGCCAAAAACCAGCGGGCCAAGACCACCGCACAACTTTTCAAAGCAAGTAGGCCTAGCCGAAGCTCGAGCAGCCGGGCCCGCCAGGTGCGCTACAAATCCAAAGTGCGGCCGCACCTTGCCGAGGCGGCCTCGTGCCCAGCCGGGGAGGCGTTTGTTACCTTCCATACAAGGCACTACCGACGCTTGGATGGTCGGTTTGGCAGATTTGGAAGGTGTTCCTAGGTCGCTTTTGGTGTTTTAGCACTTAGGCCCCTCTCCTTATGTATAAATAATAGCTCCTCTTTCACCTCTCTCAACAACAATTCCAAGGAGAAACCAGTCCACTTGTGCAAGAGAGTAGAATTAGTTCTTCTTCTTCTACTTCTTCTTCTTAACTTCTAAATTCTAGAGAGTGAGAAAGAAAAGCTAGAAAAAGCTTTGTTCTTTCTACCCGAGTTGCCGGTTCCCCCCTCGGTGTTCCGCGGTTCAGGAGGACTGCCGGACTTGTCGGTACCCCGGAAACTGGCCTCTGCAAGCTACTTACACTTTGGTAAGAAGTCTTGTGGATTATCTTTCATTATTTAATTTTCACGTATATTTCTAGTTCTATTTGTAGACTTTGCGATTGGTAGATTATCTTAAGAGCGGTAGTTCTTGGTGAAGGAACTCTTTGGCCAAGGGAACCTTGGCCAACATCAAGAATCGTGGACCAATAATGCAACGTGGTGTTTGGACTATAGCGTTCACCTACCTTTGAAGCATCCCACGGTGTGAGGGGGTAGGCGGCTGGTCATGACAAGCCTCAATCGACTCGAAATCCCCACGCTCGCCGCTAGCGTGAGCCACTGTCTGGAAGCCGCCTAGTTGGTAGCATATGGTCGGGCAGTGAGTAGACAACATGACTTTGGGAAATGACCGCCGAAAAACTTAGCCTATAGATACCTCGCTACTCTTTAAAACAAACCCTTGCCTTAGGTTGACACTGACATCAGATAAGCCCCTCTCAGGGCGACCGCCCTTGTGTAAAATACGATACTCTCACTACTACCGTGTGAAGTGCTACACACGGTATTTCCGTGCGCTATGCGATTTCTCTTTAGCGCGTAAGAAACATCAACAAGCATTGGTACGCTCAGCTGTCGTGACGTTGTCGAAGTTGTATTTCGCGAGCCTAGTCGACTGCAGGTGACCGGTAGTATCCTTTTAAACAAAATACCAAAAATAGTCCCTATTACTCTTTTGGAGCAACCTACCCTACAAAACCTATCCGCCTCCTAAGGGCGCAGCTCGTAGAACTCACGCTCACTGCAAAGCCAATCACAGCCTTCGTGAGTATGAGGCTCGCCCGCTTTTATAGCCATGGTGTGAGGGCCCGAGCCTTTTCAGCTCGAATATGAAAACCCCTACCATCACTTTAGGGAGTTTGAGCAAACTGTGGTTGCCTCGACAATTGCAGTGCATGACACACGACATGCCGAGGTGGAAGTTGTTTCCGCTTCTCACCGAGAGGGCGTACTCAATGGTACGCTTATAACGTAAGGGGCCGGTAAATGGAGAATGGGAAGAACTCGCTAAACGTGATTCTCGTAGCCGCTTCTACCCTTTATCCGTAATCGCGCCCCCGCAACAAGAGATACTCAACTTCCAACAAATAGAGGGTGAAACCTTAGGTGCACTGGGACCCGCTTTATCACACTTACACGATGCGCCTGCACCCTGCCCATACCAAACCACGTGCTTTTATAGCATTTCGCTAGGATCTGACAGGCAACCGCCTTTCGCCGTTTGACACACGCCGGAGGGTCGCTTTCCCATAAAACACCAGAGGGGGAAGCTATCTTAACGGTATTCTTGAGAATACTCCCCGTTAGGAACCCATCCGTGTAGAACCCAAGCGACAACAAGAGGAAGTCCTTCTCTTTGCCGAACCTGAAAACATCTTTAGAGAGACCCTCGTCAAATCCGGAACCAAAAGTAGACCGCATGGCCGGATCTCCCCCGTTTTCGAGAAAGACCCTATTGAAAGTATTCGGTAATACCTTGAATTACGAACAATGGAAGAAACCACTTGTCCCAGCTTGGCCCCTCGAACCACCCCCTTCGACCGAACTCTTTCTCTAGGAGTCTATTGAGGAGCTAACCGGGCTATCATGATGCGGAATGGCTACAAGAGGAAGGGCCCTCTTTGAAGAAATTCGATGAACCATCCCTCTACGCCTATCCCATTGCGAATATCAAAGGGGGCGTGGTGGAGGTCATGTATAATCTATTTGTGGGCATAAACATCATGTCCAAATCC
>JADLZK010007610.1:115000-217892 GCA_015847255.1 Hyparrhenia diplandra | reverse complement strand
GCAAGAGTTAGATGGAAGTGCGAAGGGCCTCCACGGCGAAGCACAGATTGGGTGGAGCGCGAGGGCTTTACGCCTTTACCCAACATGTAGCTTGATCCCTGTTTTAAATAGCGCCGCTATAGCGCTTAGTGTTTCGGGCAGGGTAACGCTGGGTTATTGCCATTTTAGCGCTAACGCTATTTGCCGCTATTAGCGGCTAATAGCGCCGCTTAAAAAACGCTTAAACTGCAGCTCATTTAGCGCGCTATAAGATATTGGGCTGATTTCCGTTGGTCCAAATTGATTGACAGGCCCAAATCTCATCTCAAGGTATTAGAACTCATGTATTTCTCTATGTGATGTGATGATATTTGATGTATCATGTATGAACTACAAACTACTTTGATGTAATGTATAAAATTATATAATGTTTGGCATATTTTTTGCTTAGCCACTAAATGGCTTAGCCCGCTATCATAGCTCGCTATACGCTAAATAGCCTTTTAGGGAGGCTGCCGCTAAATGGCTTAGCCCGCTATTTAAAAACAGGGAGCTTGATCACCAAGCAAAAGCCGGCGCGCAACCACCAGCCTCCAAGGCATGCTTCACGCAGTAGACCCATGGATCTATCTAATGAGACCCCATGTTTTCCCACTCTGGCTTCTAGGCACCTCCCTCCATAATTAAGTGAACATCACGCTCTAAACTTTTGGACTATTAGCACGCGAATTGGTATTGACTCCGACGACCTACTTCGCGGTCGTTTAACGCGTGCGGCCCTGCGAAGACCCAACTGGAGACCTGGACTCCGGTCCTGTCGTCGTACAGTGGAGATTTCGAGCATGATTTCTCCCCACTCGTTATAAAAATAGGCCAGAGCACTTGTGTTGCCGCATTCGCCATTAGGCAACCACCGAAGCAAATCATACCCCCAGCTCCAGCCTCCAGACCTTCCATCGCGGCGGCCGTGCACAGCTACCTAGAACAAGCAACGCCCGCCAACGAGACCACACGACACCACAAAGCCTGCCGGTGCCGGCGGCCCACGGGTGGAGACATGGCGCCACTGCTCCGAGCGTGCGCGTCGTGTCCCAACCTTCTCCTGCTGGTCGCGCTGCTTCCGTGCTGCGTCGTGTGGCCGGCGGCCGCGCAGTCCCAGTCCCAAACGGCGACAGAGGTGGACCACGAGGCGCAGCTGCTGCTTCAGATCAAGACTGCGTGGGGCGACCCACCCGTGCTCGACGGATGGAACACCACGGCAGCGGGCGGGCACTGTAGCTGGCCACACGTCCAATGCGATGCGGCTGGGCGGGTCGTGAACCTTACCATCACCAGTGCCAGCATCGAGGGCCCTTTCCCGGACGCCGTCGGCGGCCTCTCGGCCCTGGCCTACCTCGACGTCTCCAACAACAGCATCTCTGGCGTTTCCCGACCACGCTATATCGCTGTGCTTCGCTCGACTACCTCGACCTGTCGCTGAACAACTTCAGCGGTGAGCTGCCCTCGGACATCGGCCGCCGCCTGGCGCCGAATCTAACAACTCTGTACCTAGGCGGCAACCGATTCAGCGGCACCATCCCAGCGGATCTCGGCGCGCTAGCCAGGCTTGAGTACTTGGTCCTGGGAGCAAACCCGTTCGACGCCGGCGAGCTACCGACGTCATTCAAGAGCCTGTCCAAGCTGATCGTACTTAGCGCGTCGCAGTGCAACCTCATTGGCGACTTGAGCCCTGTGCTTGAGATGTCGGAGTTGGAGATACTGGTCCTGACATACAACGCGTTGACTGGAAGCATACCTCCGAGGATTTGGAGCCTCAAGAAGCTGCAAGGATTGTTTTTGGAAGACAACAACCTCACCGGTGAGATAGTGGTTGATGAGTTCGCCGCAAAGAGCTTAGGACAGATTATCATTTCTTGGAATTATAACCTCACTGGAAGCATCCCGGAAGAGTTTGGGCATTTGGAGAACCTCACAGACTTGACCCTCTACAACAACAACTTCTTTGGCGAAATACCAGCGAGCATCGGCCGATTATCGTCACTAGATACATTGGTTCTATCCAAAAACAGGTTTAATGGCACGCTCCCGCCGGAACTTGGGAAGCATTCGGAGTTGCAATATGTTGATGTTGATGATAACGAGCTGACAGGCGCCATCCCAGAAGGCCTATGCGCCAGAGGCCAGTTCCAGTACCTCTCCGCCCGTGGCAACCATTTGAACGGCTCCATCCCGACAGGACTCGCCAACTGTGCAACTCTGGAACGTCTAGAACTAGACGATAACCATCTCTCCGGAGATGTGCCACTAGCTCTCTGGACGGCTCCGCAGCTTTGGTCCTTGACGCTACGGAATAACCAGCTCACTGGGAATATGTTTTAGAAATAATCTTGGGCACATGATAGTATATTTGTGTTTTCAGTATTCTTCCCATGGATTTTGTGTCCCAGCTGTGAGGACACAGATTACTTTTATTATTGCCCATGGGAAAACTGGAAAACACATGTAAAAGGTCAAAAGAACTCTATAATAAAGTAAAGGATGTCCGAAGTCCAAGTATTTTAAGTTTGCATAAAATTCTGAAGAATTATATGAATGCTCTTTCACAGTTTGCAACAAGACAGTTAAGTCGTGGGGCTAGTCTTTTAGCAAGGATTTTAAAGAAGTGCTTTGGATGAGGATATCAAGTCGATGACCCTTAAGGCTTCAGTTTTTGTGGAGAAGGACTATGTTTATCGAGTTGAGTGTCTCAAATCCCTAGGAGTTCATTGTCAATAGATTGTTTATGGCGGCCATAACATCATCTTTTGATGATTTCCCTGCAAGCTTTGAGTCAGTGCCTTTGCAGTATTTCGAGTAAAATGTCGATGAATGTGGTGCCTGGTGCCATGACAAAGCCATTGGCAGCCATCTGTCAGCCCAATGAGTTTGTCAAGACAATGCTGCTATCTGTCAACATGAATAATCCAACGCAATTATCTGACAAGTCTTCAGTGCCTTTGCAGTATTTCGAGTAAAATCTCGGCACGCTAACAAGTCTTCAGTGCTTGACGCTGGGAGAAAACCCGTTTGACGCCGGCGAGCTGCCAGCCTCATTCAAGAACCTATCCAATTTGGTTGTGCTTGCTGCGTCGATGTGCAACCTCATTGGCGAGTTCCCAAGCCCTGTGCTTGAGATGTCCGAGTTGGAGACACTTGACCTGTCATCCAACGCGTTGACTGGAAGCATACCTCCGAGGATTTGGAGCCTCAAGAAGCTGCTGGTATTCGATGTGAAGAGTAACAACCTTACTGGAAGCATCCCGGAAGCCTTTGGGCATTTGAAGAACCTCATAGAGTTGCACCTCTCCAACAACAACTTCTCTGGCGAGATACCGGCGAGCATCGGCCGATTACCATCACTATTTTGGTTGGATCTATCCAATAACAGGTTTAATGGCACGCTCCAGCTCGAACTAGGGAAGCATTCTGAATTGGGTTATGTCAATGCCGATAATAACGAGCTGACCGGCACCATCCCAGAAGACCTGTGTGCCAGAGGCCAGTTCTCGTACCTCTCCGCTCGTGGCAATCACTTGAATGGCTCCATCCCGACAAGCCTCGCCAGCTGTGCAACCCTGGTAAAGCTGGCTCTAGACGATAACCAGCTCACCGGAGATGTGCCACTAGCTCTGTGGACGGCCTCACAGCTTCAGTCCCTGACCCTGCGGAATAACCAGCTCACCGGGAATCTGTTTTAGAAATAATCTACTGTGCATGATAGGCTCTATGTTAGAAATAATCTTGTGAGCATGATACTAGCTAACTATTTATGTTTTCAGTTTTCTTACCATGGATTTTGTGTCCAAGCTGTCACTGTGACACAAGTTACTTTTATTATTACCCATGGGAAAACTGAAAAACACATGTAAAGGTAAAAAGAATTGTATAATAAAATAAATGATGTTTGAAGTCCAACTATTTTAAGTTTCATAAAATTCTGAAGAAGAATTTTATATGAATGCGCTTTGACGGTTTGCAACCAGAGTTTAGTCGTGGAGCTAGCCTGTTAGCAAGGAGTTCAAAGAACTGTTATGGATGAGGCTGTGAAGTCCATGACCCTTAAGGCTTTTAGTTTTTTGTGGAGAAGGACTATGTTGACCAAGTTGAGTATCTCAAATTCCTACGAGTTCATTGTCAATAGATTGTTTATGGCGGCCATATAACATCTTTGATGATTTTCCTGCAAGCTTTGAGTGAGTGCTCTTGCAGTACTTCGAGTAAAATGTCAATGAATGTGGTGCTTACAAAGCTGTTGGCAGCCATCTGCCGGGCCAGTGAGTTTATCAAGAGCACGCTGCTATCCTCGTCTACATGAATGAATAATCCAACACAGATTTCTGAAGAATAAATAAAATAGATAAGACTGAACTTAAGCTATTCAGCTACCTTTCATATTAAGGAAGAGCAAGAATAATTGCAGCTGGATATGCATGATACATGTTTGTAGCCTATTATTGTTATGACCGGCATCCCCTACCAATGCCGCAATCCCGCAAGTGGCTAGGAGAAGGCGGGCTAGGTGGATGAGGCGCCGGCATTAGATGGGCTAGGCCCAATTATCTTCAATAGAATTATTATAGAATTATTAGAGATAGAAACAGAGACATCTATAAATATTGTAAACATTGCATTATGGAAATGCAACCTAATTGTTGCCGGCTTTCCAAGGGAGTCAGCGCTCCCCCCTAAACCCTAGCCGCCACCAACAATCACGGTGCCCTAGCACCGTCTCCATCCTCGACCTCCGATCAAACACCCGTACACCAATAATTCTTCAGCACTTGAGCATCGTCCTCCAAGCCCTCCGAGCGCACTCGTTGCATCTGAAGCGCTCCAAGTGCTCGTTCGGGACATCGACGGTGGTATACCCGGGCCATGTCATCTTCGAGGGCGGTGTCACCATGGACGCTGAGAAGGTCGCCGCAGTGGCTGCTTGGCCGCACCCCCGGTCCCCGCGCGGCCTCCGCGGGTTCCTCGGCCTTGTGGGATACTACCGGAAGTTCATCCGGCATTTCGTCCACATCGCAGCCCCGCTTATGCGTCTCGGCGAGATGCGTTTGTCTGGGACGCCGACGCCGACGCGGCTTTTGTGGCGCTCAAGGGCGCCCTCACCACCGGGCTGGTCCTTCGGATGACGGACTTCTCCCAGCACTTCGTGGTGGATTGCAACCCGTCGGGGGTCGGCTTTGGGGCGGTTCTCCACCAAAGCGCCGGCCCCCTGGCCTACTTCAGCAAGTCGTTCGCCGCCCGCCACCTCAAGCTGGCGGCGTACGAGCGGGAGCTCATGGGTTTGGTGCAAGCTGTGCACCATTGGCGCCCATATCTATGGGGGCGTCCCTTCCTGGTTCGCACTGGTCACTACAGTTTAAAATTTTTGCTTCACCAGTGCCTCTCGACAGAGACACCAGTGGATAAGCAAGTTGTTCGGCTTCGACTTCACGGTGGAATACCGGCTGGGCCGCTTGAACACGGTGGCCAACGGGTTGTCCCGCCGTGACGCCGAGGAGGTCACGCTAACCAGCGCGGTGGAGGGGGATGTGGCCCTCTACACCATCTCGGGCCCCTCCTTCGCCTTGCTGGCGACATCCGCACGGCCACGTCGACCACGGCGGAAGGGCAGCTGCGCCTACAGCAGTTGCGCGGCGGCGTGGAACTCGCTACACCATCTCGGGCCCCTCCTTCGCCTTGCTGGAGTCATCAGGTCAAATCCGGCCGGCCTGGTGCAGCATTCTACAAAAACAGGGCAGAGGAGGACTTGTGGTTCTCACGCATTTGCCATTAAACTATTAGGCTAACAATGTCACGCTCAAAACTTACATTATTAATCAAAACGAGCCGGCCGGCAGTGACTCCGACGACTAAAGTCATGCAGCCGGTAACAGAACAAATAAATCTCTGTTAACTTACATTATTAATAATATTTTAACTGTTGATATTTTATGATAAAACTGAATAAACCGTGACATTGTTGTAGACATGTTGATATTTCTACTTCTGTTTGTCCCGTGTGCATGGTAATACTTCTTTCTTTTTTCTTATCTTATTAGGTCAATTAATTAATTTTAAAAATATAAAAATCAACGCTTCAGATTTATTTGGGATATTTACCCTCCTCGTAGGTAAATGATGCTTTGAAGGATGGCTCAACAGCAGCACATTTCTGGACGTAAACATACTGAAATTATGAAGACCCGGTGTGGTCAGGCATCAAGGATTAACATATCAAACACTTGTAGTACTTGTCTTCGCCTAGATCCTCTTGTTCGGCTGCTTCTGCTTGTTCTTCCATCGATTCTTAATAAACGTTTCTTGGCCGGCTGCTACTAAATATGTTGCACGCTCAAAACTTGTATTATTAAAACGAGTTGGCAGTGACTCTGACGACCTAAGCGCCGCGGTTTAAGTGGTGCAACCAGTAACAGAACAAAATATGTGTGAACTTCGTTGTGCTTCCCAGTCTGAGACTCTCCTTTTTAATATAATCGGCAGCTCGCTGCCTGGTTAGTTTCAAAAAAATATATGTGTCAACTTTTCTACTCAAAATTCTTTTAATTCATTCAAACTTGTCGTGCGAAGACCCAGACCGGTCCGGTCCTCCACTGTATTTCGAGCAGACATTCTACCAGACTAGTTACAAAAAGGTGGACAGAGTGGCAAGCAAATCATACCCCCGGCTCCACCACCATCGCGGCGGCAGGCACAAGCAAGCAACGCCCCTCCACAGCACCGCGAAGCCTGCAGTGCCGGCCCCGGCGGAGAGTGGAGAGATGGCGCCACTGATCCGAGCGTGCGCTTCGCCTCCCTACCTACTGCTGCTGGTGCTGCTTCCCTGCTGCCCCGTACAGCTCGCAGGCCTCGCAGCCGCGCAGTCTCAATCCCAACCGGCGGCAGAGGTGCACGAGGTGCAAGTGCTGCTGCAGATCAAGAGTGCGTGGGGCGACCCACCTGTGCTCGATGGATGGAACACCTTGGCCGCGGGCGGGCACTGCAGCTGGCCACACGTCCGATGCGATGCGGCCGGGCGTGTCGTGAACCTTACCATCACCAGCGCCAGCGTCGAGGGCCGGTTCCCGGACGCCATCGGCGGCCTCTCGGCCCTTGCCTACCTTGACCTCTCCAACAACAGCATCTCCGGCGCCTTCCCCACCACGCTTTACGGCTGTGCTTCGATTGAGCACATCGACCTGTGGCGGAACAACTTTAGCGGCGAGCTGCCCACGGATATCGGCCGCCGCCTGGCGCCGAATCTAACAACTCTGTACCTAAGCAGGAACCAATTCAGAGGCACCATCCCAGCGGATCTCGGCGCGTTAACTAGGCTACAAAACTTGGACCTGTCACATAACTCCTTCGATGCCGGCAAGCTGCCAGCCTCATTCAAAAACCTGTCCAAGCTGGTCAATCTTGGCGTGTCACAGTGCAACCTCGTTGGCGACTTCCCGAGCCCTGTGCTTGAGATGCCGGAGTTGGAGATACTTGACCTGGCATTCAACGCGTTGACTGGAAGCATACCTCCGAGGATTTGGAGCCTCGAGAAGCTTCAACACTTGGATTTGAACAATAACAACCTCACCGGTGAGATAGTTGTTTATGAGTTTGCTGCAAAGAGCTTAAAATCTATTATCATTTTTATGAATTATAACCTCACTGGAAGCATCCCTGAAGTCTTTGGGCATTTGGAGAACCTCACACTCTTGCTCCTCAACGAAAACAACTTCTCTGGCGAGATACCAGCGAGCATCGGCCGATTACCGTCACTGGATGAGTTGAGCCTATCCAACAACAAGTTTAATAGCATGCTCCCAACGGAACTTGGGAAGCATTCTGACTTGAGTTGGGTTGACGCTGATAATAACGAGCTCACGGGCGCCATCCCAGAAGGCCTGTGCGCCAGAGGCCAGTTCCAGTACCTCTCCGCCCGTGGCAACCACTTGAACGGCTCCATCCCAACAGGCCTCGCCAACTGTGCAACCTTACAAACACTGGCTCTAGACGATAACCAGCTCTCCGGAGATGTGCCTCTAGCTCTGTGGACGGCCTCGCAGCTTCAGTCCTTGACCCTACGGAATAACCAGCTCACTGGGAATCTGTTTTAGAAATAATCTTGTGCGCATGATACTAGCTAGCTATTTATGTTTTCAGTTTTCTTACCATGGATTTTGTGTCCAAACTGTAAGGCTGTGACTGTGACACAGATTACTTTTATTATTACGCATGGGAAAACTGAAAAGCACTTGTTGATGAATGTCGATGAATGTGGTGCCTGGTGCGATGACAAAGCCATTGGCAGCGAACTGTCGGCCCAGTGAGTTTGTCAAGAGCATGATGCTATTTGCGTCAACATGTTTTGGTATTAAGGAAGAGAAAGAATAATTGCAGCAGGAGATGCATGATCAAATAAATAAAATATCTGACTAATAAATAAAATAGATAACACTGAACTTAAGCTATTCACCTATGATATTAAGGAAGAGAAAGAATAATTGCAGCAGGATATGCATGATCAATGTTTGTACCCTATTCTACTCTCCACTATATCTATGCATTGGTAAATTTGTTCATGGTCAACTGAACAAGAACCTTCATTCTCCAATGAATCACACAACGGTTTCACAGAGTAGAACAAGCAATACGCCCTCTGAAACAGATTTAAGATCCTAAACCTTATCTATACCTACTAATAAAGAGAGAAAATTTCTTGTCCACCTTTTTTTCCACCTCTTTTTCCACCCTTTTTCTCTCACCTTTTTTTTCTTCCGCCTCTTTTTTTTCCCACCTCTTCCTCCCGTACGTAACTGGGAGTCTGTCGTAGTATGAGTCCGGTGCAAATACGAAGAAGACAACGTGTGTGTATATATATAGAATAAGCAATGCCGGCGGTGAGATTCAGGGAGGCTTTAAATCTGGTGGGACCCAAGAAACCGAGCCGGGCTTCGTGCCGCCACCGCAACTCCGTCGATCGAGTGCCTGACGACTACCAAAGCTGCGGCCGGTTGGCACCTCATGGCAGGGGGGGAAAAGCGAGAGGAAAACGTGGTGGCCATCGTCAACTTCGCCGGGGAACAGGTGGCCACTAGCTCCAGCAACCAAGCCCACGTCCAGTTGACACACCTCAAGGCAGCGAGCAGGAAGGTGTCGGCCATCTCTGCCTTCTCCGCCGGAGTCCGGATATCAGGTGGGATCATTGGGTGCACGTGTGGTGTCCAGCTGCCCGCAGATCACGACGTTCGCGAAGATCCGATCCAACCACCACCGATGGTAAGCTACTGCAGTTGTCATGCAAAATTGTAGAGATCGTCTGGCCCCATGCACGCATGCATCCATGCTTGATTTAATTCCGATTAGCAACATGCATAATGCGGTCTAGATACAAACCTGTTCATGCTTGATGCTCCCCGTCAACGCGTCACGCTAATTGCTAACAACTACTATACAATGGCGCCATGAATTTCATGCACCAGCACGAGGAGGTGGATTACTACCTATGTCAGGCAAGAGCCGCCGCCCGTCGGTGTCCTGTGGATTTTTAGTTACTAATTAAATTGTTACGATGCATGTAGTGGGATGAAGATTGCCACAACATGAAGCTAAACATGTGAGTCAGATGGCGATAGAGCTGCTGGCGTCAACATAATAATCAAATCAATCACTTATATATATGCACGCCAAGTTTCGTCCTTGCATCTTGTGGACTGGACAAATACATAAAAGATAAGACCCTAGGGGATGCATTAAGAAACCTATAGACTCACACTTATAGAAAAGTATGATGAATGTTAAAGACACCTTCATGGGATTTGGCTCATTCGTATCAATGTAAAAGATGGGTCACAAACCCATTAGTGGGAAACAAACCTCAGGTTAGAAGAGGAAAACAAGACTCTTTGACACAAGTACTTAGTTCATCTCCTCTAAATATTTCTTTTCGCCGAATTTTAGTGGGTGCGAACTTAAGGGATTGGCACAGAATTGTAAACTCCTTACAAGATGGAAACTTACAGGAAGAAATAATTAAAATTTTATAATATACGCGTGCGTACGTATCAATCAATTAGTGTGAACATTAGTATGTATTTACAAACTCAATTATATTTGTTATTATAAAATATAAATATTTTAGCACGTGCATGTTGCACGTTCCAATGTGCCATCGGGGTTGCTGGCCATCCGTCGCGAGTCGCAGAGCCAGCGTCATCGATCCATCGAGGTCAAGGACAATGGGATTGAGACTTCGGAGCGAAGAAGCGTCATTGAGATGCAAACAACTTAAATTATTTGATGGTAATGATATATTTTTGTCCATCACACGTTGCAACGCACGGGTATTTTTGCTAGTTAGTTTAATTTGCTGGTTTCAAATGAAATTGCTAGAAGCGGCAGTTGCACGTCAAGCAGATGAGATGAGCCACTCCGCTAGTTCCTTCGGTCCACATGGTGATCGAAGTGTTGCTGTTGCTGCACCCACATCGAGGGGAAGAAATCATCAATCCAAGCCTCCTGCTGCCGTCAGGTTATACAGAGTACAATCAAGCACACGAATCGACAAAGAAAAAACAAAAGGTTCAATCTTCTGAAAGGTTCTCAGTGAACCTGTGCTACGCGTACATGCATAGGCTACCTGGACAACATGTTTTGGTGCACATGAAGAGTGTACCAAGGTGTGTGCATTTTATTGTTTCATGCACATGAAGAGTGTACAGGGTGATTCCCTCTCGCCCTTGCTTTTTATCATTGGCATGGAGGTTCTCA
This sequence comes from Hyparrhenia diplandra, assembly GCA_015847255.1. Lineage (NCBI taxonomy): Eukaryota > Viridiplantae > Streptophyta > Magnoliopsida > Poales > Poaceae > Hyparrhenia > Hyparrhenia diplandra. Next base: position 207,125 of record JADLZK010007610.1, on the reverse strand, counting down.
GCAGACTGTTCAGTCAGGCGCGCGAGATGGGAGTACTGCGCCGAATGGGATGCTCAGGAGTGCAATTTCAATGCAGCATATACGTGGACGATGTTGTCCTCTTGCACCCAGCCATCAGCGAAGCAAACGTGATTTGAGGTATCTTACAGATCTTCGCGAGTATAGCCGGGCTACAGACCAATCCCGCCAAGTGCTCCATCACAAATATATTTGGGGCGGAGGACATGCTGGAGCTGGTTCAGCACATCTTCGGATGTCAGGTTACCCCCTTCCCTATTCGATACCTGGGGCTTCCGCTAAGTACGACCAAGGTGGCCAAGGTGCATATCAGGCGCACCATTGATGCAGTGGCTAGGCGGACTCCAACTTGCCTCGGGCCGTTGATGAACAAAAGTGGCAGGCTAGTTTGGGTCCGATCGGTGCTGACGGCTGTGCCAATTTATGCTATGATCGCGGATGGCTTACCTGTTTGGGCGCAAAAAGAGATCAGTACCATTTGTCGCAGGTTCCTTTGGGCCGGGACCAATGAGGACGTGTGGGGGAAGTGCATGGTCACATGGAAAGCTTGTACGCGGCCAAAGGATCTGGGCGGGCTGGGGATTCCATACTTCTTTTTTTTTGAAACCTAATTAGGGGGGGAGAGCTTCCCCACCTACTTGTTTCAAAAAAAAAAGTCTCGTTTTTAGGGAACGGGAGGAAACCCTGTCGTCCGGTTAATCCTGAAAAACCGGACTAAAACCATACAAAGCACACACACGAAAAACAAGAAAGACATAAAGAAAAATACAACACCGAACACACGAACTCTACAACGATGCCTCCAGGGAGGTTGATGACATGAAGGCGCCACCATCGTCGGCCAAGCAAACACCGAGCTTGGCAAGGCTTTCGCCCGAGTCTTTGTGCTTTGGAGTTGAACAGGGGTGGTCGGGCAGGAGCGCGGCACAGAGGTTCTTCAATGACGCCTTCAAGAAGGAGATTACCGCCACCGCCCGTGAGATCCGGGCTAAGCTTTCGCCCAGAACCTTTGGAAGAGGCCACATCGAGCTGCTGCCTGAACTTCGGGCGCTGGGGAGGAGGGATTTGGAGCAGAGCCCCGCCGCCGCCTTCACACGGAGGGCCGCGCGGCCATGCCGGCAACCCCCTCGGGCAGCGGCGGGACGGGCTTTGGTGAGGGGGGGGGCCGCGGCGGCGGCGGCGGTTCCGCCAGTCGCCCCTCGGGGGCGACGGCGGGGACGGGCCACTCGCTTGAGAACATATGTCGATCGCCGGGATTCCATACTTCAAGCTGGTGGCCACGGCGTTGCAGGCCAAATGGATGTGGTTGCAGCGAACTGACCGGGATAGGGCTTGGGCGGCGCTGCCTTTGCGTCACTCAAGTGAGGTTGCAGCGTTCTTCCGCGCCTCCACCTACACCGTTATCGGCAATGGCAAAGACACTGTTCTGGCTTGACAATTGGATTCGCGGGGTCGCCATCCGAACCATGGCGCCAACGCTCATGCACTTTGTCCCAACACGAACCATCAACAGTCTGACACTTGCCGACGCACTTACAGAAAGATGGTGGGTGAGTCTCATCACGGGAGGCGTCTCAGCCCAGGCAACAGCGGAATATCTATTGGTATGGCATGCTGTGCAAGATGTTCACCTATCTGAGGAGGCCGACCGGTTAATATGGAGATGGGAAGCTGATGGGGCATTCTCCACCAAGTCGGCGTACCTAGCTAGCGCTACACCATGGTTCTCATCCTGCCAGGCTGTGTTCTTGTTTGGGAAACCTGGGCCCTGCTGCGGGTCAAGTTATTTCTATGGCTGGCACTGAGACGGAGGCATTGGACAGCGGATAGAAGGAGAAGGCATGGGCTGGATGCTGCTGATAATTGTTGTCTATGTGATCAAGAAGATGAGTCCATAGACCATATTGTTGTGAACTGCTCCTTCGCTAGGCAAGTTTGGTTCAAGGCAGCTCAGAGGCTGAGGATCCATGTCCAGCAGCCGACGGGTTCCATTCTTGATTGGTGGGTTATTTGGCGCGGCCTTTGGTCGGGGAACAAGAGGAAAGGAGCTGATTCCCTCTTCGCCCTTATTGCGTGGGAACTTTGGAAGGAGCGTAATGCCAGGATTTTTCGAGGCGCCAACTCGTCTTTGGAGTACATCGTTCAGATGTTGCAGTGGATGGCGCAGCAATGGGTTCTTGCGGGAGCAAAAAATCTTGGAAGTTTATTCAGCGAGTAGTTGACTAGAGCATGAGGGGTGTGCGTGTGTCAATTTCTTTTTGTGTATCACACCCGGGTTGTATGAACTATTCTCTTCTTAATACAAAAACGCGCAAAGCTTTTGCGTGATTGAGAAAAAAAGTGTACAGGTGTTACTGCAAATTGTTTATATACGGTTATATTACTAGTTCAATATGCTTTCCACGAAGTACGATATTCCACTGTTGGATCGAGATACTTACTCCAGTATAAGGTTGTTACTCTGCTTACTGGAAGCATCCCGCAACCGGCAGCCTTTGGGCATTTAAAAAACCTCACATACACTACTACAAAATTGATTAACCGTTGCACTTGCTAAACATTTACCGTTGCGGTTATTATAAAAACCGCAACCATTAATACCTCTATTAACCGTTGCGGTTTTTTTTATTAACCGTTGCGGTTGTAATAACCACCATGGTAAATCGATTAACCGTTGCGGTTTTTATAAAAAAACCGCAACGGTTAATGAGGCCCAAACATCCAGCCCAATTCGCAATGACAGGTCCATTCAGCCCACTAAAAAAGAACCAAGTATATAAGCCAAGGGGTTCCAAACCCTAACTCTCACTCACTCTCCCGAAATCTCTCTCACTCTCCGGCCTCCAGCCCGGATCCCGTCGCACCCCCCTCCCCTCCCTCCCGACGCAGCTCCTCCCCTTCCTTCTTCGATGGCGCAACCCCGGCGGCGGCGGCGGCCCCTCCCGAGGGGTCCAGGGGCGGCGGCGACCCCCCTCCCCTTCCCATCCCGGCGCGGCTGGAGGCGGCACGGTCCGGCGACGCGACGGCCCGCGCAGCGGGCGGCGCCGATCCGCGAAGCAGCGTGGCGGCGGCCCTCCCCTCCGGGCGGCGGCCGTCCCTCCCTCCTCCCTCCGGGCGGACCGGGGCGCGGCGCGGGCCGGCCCGGCGGCGGCGGCCCTCCCTCCCTTCCTCCCCAACGGCCTCCCTCCCCCCGGCGGTGTCGAGCCCGAGGCGGCGGCGCGGGCGGACCGGATCCGGCCTCTACCCCATGGGATCCGGTGGTAGGGAGGCCGGATCCGGTGGAGGGAGGGGCGGATCCGCCCATGGCGGCGGCGGGCGGGTGTGCTGGCGGCGGCGGCGGCATTGAACCCTGCGGCCCCCGGCGGCCCGGATCCGGGCCCGTTAGGGTTTCGATTGATTTTTTTTGATTAACGGTTGCGGTTATTTTGGGTTCTAAAAAACCGCAACGGTTAATCACCCGACAACCAGTCGGTTGCCTTACAATAACGGTTAATTAATCAAAAACCCGCAACCGAAAATAAATCCTGTAGTAGTGATACTTGCTCCTCTCCAACAATAACTTCTCTGGCGAGATACCAGTAAGCATCGGCCAGTTACCATCACTGCATATGTTGGATCTATCCAAGAACAGGTTTAATGGCACGCTCCCGCTAGGACTTGGGAAGCATTCGGAGTTGAATTATGTCTATGCTGATAATAACAATCTGATGGGCGCCATCCCAGATGGTCTGTGTGCCAAAGGCCCGTTCAAGTACCTCTCCGCCCGTGGCAACCACTTGAATGGCTCCATACCAAACAGGCCTCGCCAACTGTGCAACCCTGCAAACCCTGGCTCTAGATGATAATCAGCTCACCGGAGATGTGCCACTAGCTCTATGGACGACCTCGCAGCTTCAGTCCTTGACCCTACGGAATAACCAGCTCACTAGAAATCTGTTTTAGAAATTAGAAATAATCTGGTGCGCATGATACTAGCTAGCTATTTATGTTTTCAGTTTTCTTACCAAGGATTTTGTGTCCCAGCTGTGAGCCTGTGACTGTGACACAAATTACTTTTATTGTAACCCACGGGAAAACTGATAAGCACTGGGGAACTCTATAATAAAATAAAGGATGTCTGAAGTCCAACTATTTTAAGTTTACATAAAATTCTGACGAAGAATTATATGAATGCGCTTTGACAGTTTGTAGCGAGAGAGTTTAGTCGTGGGGCTAGCTTGTTAGCAAGGAGTTCAAAGACGTGCTTTACACTGCTATGTTTACCTGTCACGAAAGCTGTGAAGTTCATGACCCTTAAGACTTTTTTTTGTGCATAAGAACTATGTTTACCTCTCATGAACCAGAATTGGGCCCACGAATTGGGCTAACCTTGGGTGGGCTACAAGGCCTGAACCGCAACGGCCGGCCCAGGGGGGACGCCAAGACGCGGGCAGGGGCCGCCGCTGCCGCCCCGGTCCCACCGTCGTCATGATCTTCGCCACTTCATCGAGTCGGGTTTGCTTCCGAGTCAAGTCGAAAGTCAAATTAGGAAAGAGTCTTGGTTTGGAAATAGGATTAGTTTAGGCGATTTTGGTGTGCAAGAGATTATCCAAATATAAGGAAATCTCTTATTAGTAAATAAATAGAATAAGATTCCTTGTAAAAGAGTTCTCAATCTATAAGGGGACTCTTATTCGAGATTGCATAGGTAAAAGTCCCATAGGAGGGCCATATAAATAGGGTGCATGTAATCTCTCCGGAGACAAGGAAGAAATAAAATATTCATCGCTTTCTTGCTCACGCGCCTCCTCCTCCCCCCCCCCACACGCGACGCCACCCCCAAGCGCGCCGCCGCTCCAAATTTGCCGCCCTGCCGCCACACCCCTCCCCTCCTCTCTCACGCCGCCCTCGCTGCCCGCCGCCGCCACCGCCTCTCCCTCACCGTCGTTCCAATCTACATCACCGTCGGCGTGTTGGGATCGCCGGAGTTCGTCCGGGATCCCGGCGGCTGGTATCCGGAGGCCACCGATCCACCCACCACCGATGGATTCGACGTCTGAGTTCGTCAAAGCGCTGAAGGACCTCGTCGACGACGGCTGCGCCAAGATGGAACGCCGCCCGACATGATCGAGGCTCGTCTCAACCTCCTCGAGCACCCCTACCGTCGCCCTCGGCCTCGTCTATGCCATCTGCACTCGACGACACAGGCAAACGGCACAGCGGTACCCACCGCCGCCGCCGACCAGGGAGGCTGCCCTAGGCACCGCCCCAACCCCGACGCCGATGCTCACGGCGACCTCTCCATCATCAACCTAGAGGAGAAAGCACGGACAGCAACGACATGGTCGTCGACGACGACGACGACGCGTCGCCGGACACTCCTTCCCCATCGACTCCAGAGATCGTGCTGGCACTACCGGCACCACGACCGGCGCCACCGGGCCCCCAGACACACCACCAGCGGCACACCCGGCGCCCCTGGCGCCACGGCAGCGCCACCCCATGGCGTTGCCCCAGCCCGGCGCCGACCGCGGTGCCCTCCCGATGGCGCCACCCGCGGTGCCCCCCCCCCGATCGTCGGACCTCCTGCTCCTCGCTACGCCATACGCTTGGACATGCCGCTGTTCGATGGTAGCGGCGACCCCGATCTTTGGCTGCACAAGCTCGGGCTCCTCTTCAACCTCAAGCCAGACGTCGACCCGATCTCTACGCACGGTATGCCGCCTTTCATCTGACAGGTCCTGCAGCCCGATGGTTCGGCGACTGTCTCGGAGGAGGCCGTTGGTCGCATGGGACGTCTTCTCACGTTACCTCAAGCGCGACTTCGGGCCGCCAATCGACAACAACGCGACCGGGCGAGTTTGCGCCTCCAGCGCAGGACGGCGCGTTGGACGACTACATCAACGCCTTCGAGGCCTATGCAATACGCATGGACTTCGAGAGCGGGCTTCAGCAGGTCGCCCTCTTCATCGGCGGGCTACGGAAGTCCCTCCGCCCGATCTCTCAAGTGGGATGAACCTCGCACCATGGAGGAGGCCATTTTCCTCGCACGACGACACGGCGTCCGCCCGCGGCAGGAGCCGGTGGCGACGCCACCCTCCACGACCGGCTACGACCGCAACGCGGCAACGTCGTCAACATCGACACCGACATCGACGTTGCGGGCGGCGGCGAAGCGGCGTGAGGAGCCGACGCTTCGTCACGGGCCATGGACGCCCTGGACATGCAGACGGACTTCGACCTCCGCTCCGAGCTCACCGTTGCTACCTCGATGAACTGGCACCTCGGCATCATCGCCAGCGCCATCTCCATGCAGGCCACCGCCCCGGAGTGGACCATGCATGACGGTATCGTCAGGTATTTCCACCGCTACTACATCCCAGCTGCTTCAGAGCTTCTCCAGAGTGTGCTCTGGGACGACAGCATTCCTCCGCATGGCGTTGCGGTGGGATTCTACGATCCGACACTCTACCCCGAGCAGCAGGCCTTCCCGCAGAGCATCCTCCTCACGTTGGTGCGCCCGAAGGTCAAGCTGGACGACGTCACGGTACTCTTGTTCGACGACAACGGCCAGGAGTTCCTTCGCATCGACGGCGTCAACGTGGACGGCACTGATGCGCCGGCTCCCTCGGTTGGGCTGCCCGTCAAGTACCCCAGCGACCTCCTCTATGCCCGCCTGTTCCGCCTGGGTGCACCGACAACGAACCCGATCCGCCACGTCTTCTGCAGGCACATCCATGCCAAGGTACATGTGCCCGTCACCTACACCTTCCAGCAGCCTCCATCTACGCGGCAGACGATCAAGCTGTCAGGCGTTCTCAACGACTCCGTCATGAGGGGCGCGTACATTGATCGCCCCTTCGTCAAGCCCCCGCTGTGCTACAAGTTCAGCGTCTATTTCGGCAGCCTGCACCTCGACTTCTCCTTCGACGACAAAGAGGCTGCCATCTGCAACGACGCCAACGACAAGTTCGGTGATCTCATGCTCGACGTCGGACCAGACGTGGTCACTTCCCCGATCGGCATTCCATTCGGCCCCACCTGGTGGGTTGGCGGGCCGTGTGACAGCGCCGCCTCGTCGAACGGTGGGGAGATGTCATGAACCGGAATTGGGCCACGAATTGGGCCATCCTTGGGTGGGCTAGAAGGCCTGAACCGGCAACGGCGGCCCCAGGAGGGGGACGCGTGGCGGGGGGGGGTGCCGCCACCGCCGCCGGTCCCACCGCCGTCATGATCTTCGCCACGTCATCGAGTCGGGGTTTGCTTCGAGTCAAGTCGAGTCAAATTAGGAAAGAGTCTTGGTTTGGAAATAGGATTAGTTTAGGCGATTTTGGTGTGCAAGAGATTATCCAAATATAAGGAAATCTCTTATTAGGAAATAAATAGAATAGGATTCCTTGTAAAAGAGTTCTCAATCTATAAGGGAACTCTTATTCGAGATTGCATAGGTAAAAGTCCCATAGGAGGGCCATATAAATAGGGAGCATATAATCTCTCCGGGAGACAAGAAAGAAATAAAATATTCATCGCTTTCCTGCTCACACACGCCTCCTCCTCCCTGCCCCCACACCCGCGCCGCCCCCTGCCGCCCGGCCAAGGCCGCCGCTGCCGCCCGCCAAGGGCGCGCCTCCGCTGCCGCCGACGCCGCTCCAGCCGTGCCGCCGCCCTGCCGCCACACCCCTCCCCTCCTCTCTCACGCCGCCCGTCACCGCCTCTCCCTCGCCGTCGTTCCAATCTACATCACCGTCGGCGTGTCGGAATCGCCGGAGTTCGTCCAGGATCCCGACATTACCGAGTTGAGCATCTCAAATGCCTAGGAGCTCATTGTCAATAGATTGTTTACGGCGGTCATAACATCATGTTTGATGATTTCTTGCAAGCTTTGAGAGTGCGTTTGCAATACTTTGAGTAAAATGTCGATGAATGTGGTGCCTACCTGCCTCGTGCCATGACAAAGTCGTTGGAAGCCATTTGTCGGCCCATGAGTTTGTCAAGAGCATGCTGCTATCAGTGTCAACATGAATAATCCAACATAGATATATATCTGATGAATAAATAAAATAGATAACACTAAACTTAAGCTATTCGGCTACCTATATGATATTAAGGAATCCTCGCAAAAAAAATGATATTAAGGAAGAGGAAGAATAATTGCAGCTGGGATATGCATTATTTTTTTGTTTTGAGGCAGAATATGCATTATCTATCTGTGTTGGATTTGCGGCCCAGGCCTCTTGGGTCTAGGCCCTGGATGCCGACCCACGAACACTACTATCCCCATGTATATTTTCAGCCCAAAACGAAAGGCCCAAGACCAAGAGCTGAGACCATGAGAGGCACTCGCCGACTCGCGCGTACCGCGTCGGTCAGTCCCACCCGGCGGCTCAGACTGCGCCTCGCGGGTCCCTCCGCGGACCTGAGGCAATGACAGTGACAGTGCTGCTAGGCAGCCATACGGAGGGTAGGAGGAAGGAAGCGTCAATTGGTGATGGGTTAATAGTCATGAAAAGAAGAGTCTAAACCATTACCAGCCGGTTGATTTTAGATCGCTGAAGTCAAGTCAATGGTCCCTTTTGGCGTGCTACGCTACGCTACATATCGACGACGAACAGTTCCCACCGTTGGCTCGCGGAGCAGATCGAAACTCGACGTCAGCGTCCCGTCTTGGGCTCGCGGTGCATCCAGCAACTCCATACTCGATTTTGCTTACCTGCTTGCTGCACCCCACCCCGTCGCCTATGGAGCCTACGGCACCGCCTGCTGCATCTCGCGGGAACCGCGCCCCTGTTCCCTACTCTGCCGCAAGCAGCTCCCACAAGCGACCTGCGAAGAAGACAAATGGGTTGCCTCCCCCCAGACATCACTGCCGCCCGGTCCTAGCAGGACCTCCATTTGTCATCTGCTCTAACTGCTTCCAGCTAGTCCAGCTGCCCTCTGATTTTGGTGTTCCGAAAAATGCGATCCGCAAGATGCACTCTGCAGTGTGTGTGTGTGTGGGGCTCTTTCCTACTCCTTCAGGCCCCATCCGGTCCCCGCTCTCCGACGGTCTCCAACAGACTACAGCTACCCATATGTGCTTTGAGCCCTCTACAGTTAAATGTTTAGGACCTAAAATAGCACCTACTCCAACAACAAACGCAAATGAGAAAACTCATCTGTGCTTTCTCTCCTTTTTATCCCTTCCTTTCTCGCGGGCGGCTCCGGCCTTGGCGGCGCATGGCGAGCTCCTGCAGCGGCGCGGCAGCTCCGGCGGCAGCCTCCTCCGGCGGCGCGGCGTGGCAGCACGGCGCGGGCGCAAATCCCCACCCCACCCCATGGAAGCCCCGTCCCTTCCAACAACGGGCACGAACGTGGAGCTCGTTGCGGCCGCCGGCGACACGAGGAGGCCGCACCCACCGTCGCCGGTCCGCCTATTGGCCTGCCCCGCTTCCACACCGGCCTCCGTCCCTCCCCTGCGCGCCTCCGCCCCGGCCTCGGCCGCGCTCGCTCCTCCCGCTGTTCCTCCTCGCAGATCGCGCCTCCACACTGGCCGCGCGCGACGCCCGCCCTGCACCGGAGCCAGGCGCCAGCGCCGCGCTGAATTGTTCGGGGGGACGGGGCGGGCCTCCATGGCAGCCGAGGAGCTGGTCGGAGCTGGCCGGAGCAGCGGCGCAACCGCCCGTGTTGTCGGGCTCTGGTCGCTCCCTTCCGTCGCGGTTGTGGGCCCCGCGCTGCAGGACGATGCAAAGAAGCCGAAGGAGCGCCTATATATGGGTTTTCTCTCTCCTCGTAGGTAAAATAGGCGACTGGTTTGGCTATACTGTTGGAGGCTGTTTTTCTACTACTCAAGATGCATTTCGGGATTGGGTTGCTATATGAGTAGTCTGTTGGAGACAGCCTTACAGGAACAAACCGGAATCCTTGTCTGATCGCCCGGCGTTCATCCAGGAGATCGCCAGCACCGCCACCGCGATGCCAAGCCTCCCAGGTGAGTGCTCTGCTGTTGATGTGGATTCATCCAGCACAGGAACTGCGTTGCTGCCGCGCCTTGTTGCCTTCACGCGCCTCTCAAAAGTCGATTAGGGTCTTGTCAAAAAAAAAGTCGATTAGCAAAAAATGACTATTTCCTTACAAAAAAAACTATGTATTAGGTTGATTTGATTTGCAGTATAGTTCAGCCTGTGCTCCCTCTATCCCATCCTAAAAGATTAAAATTCTGAAATTGAACAAGTCTAGAATTTGACTAAGTTTATTTACGGTTCAATTTAATGATGCTTATTTGGTATCTTAAATATTAATATCTTTTCTAAATCTGATCACATCAAACTTGAAGTTACATGAGTCACGGAAAAACACAAACTACATTTATTTTTGGAATAGAGGGAATACATATGTTCCATGCTTCCTCATGTATTCCCTTCATCCAAAAATATACCGACTTCTAAAATTGTACAAAGTCAAACTATTTTAAATTGAATCAATTTTTTAGGGAAATTAAATCATTTTTCTAGAGAAGATTATCAACGTCTATGAAACCAATTAAGTGCATTATAAAAAATATAATTTATGGTGTATCTAATCATATATTTTGGTGTCACAAATAATTAATGATGCATTGATGCTCTTTTCTTTAAATCAGATCAAATTTATAAAAATAGCTTTAGGCAACTCTAGAAATTATTTATTCTAGTATAAATGTAGTACCCTTTTTCTTTGCTTAGGCCGCGTTCTTAGGACACTCCTAATAAGAGTTTTAGTGCATAATTATAAGTGTACCGGTTATTTGGAGAATGTGAGAGTGTGGGATCATTTCAAGGGTGTTGCTACACCATTTTAGAGCTCTCCACATGCATAGTGCTTAAAGATCACTTGGGGATTAGCATAGGTAATTTGCGAAGTGCTTAGGTTAGTTAGGCCACCGCTTATGCGCTTGTTCTAGGCTTAGTGTTTAGTGAGGTTTGCATACCTCTTGCTATCTTGGTGCTTGCGCGCACCATTGTTGTTCTCGGCGGGGCTTGTAGTCTTGCGAGATCACACCAACCGTATTTGTGGTGTGGCCTCCACTGTGTACCAAGGGAACAAGGCCCTCGGTGTTTCGGCCAGAAGCTTGATAGTAAAGACGGCGTGGAGCAACTGGGAGATCGAGTGGCTTACCGGAGGGCATGTCGGCGACGCACTTGCGCGTGTGGAAGGCCCGAGGCTATCCATGGAGTTACCCGACCGGGAGCTTGGCCCTTGCTAGGGGTTCTAACGAAGACTAAGGGGAAGCTTGCACGCTTCTCCATACCTCGGTGAAAAGCCGGAGTCACCGATAGGCAACTCTATCGATCTTTACCTTCTGCATTTGTACTTGCTACCTTGGTTGTGTACTTTACCTTTCCTAGTTTAGTTGATAGGCTAGTTGATAGGATTGGAACCTAGGTTGCATAACTCTTTTACGGTAGAGATAGCAACACACCTAGAAGTAGTTTTACATTTAGATGGTTTACTTTCTTGCAATGGGTTTTGACTTGATGAAGCTAGAGGCCATAGTTAGAAGTAGAATTTTAAGTTGCCTAATTCACCACCCCTTCTTTTTCCACACGGGGTAACCCATTTCCATTATACTGAACGGAAATACACAGCAGTTTGTAGATGTTTACAGGAAAGCAAAAGACACAGGCAGATTAATTATGCGCCTGAAAGAGAGTTTCAACGCGCAGTAGCACTTCAAAAACCGAACATCCAGAACTTAACCGAGCACAGAACTTATGAGAGGAACCATAACCGCAACCGAAATGGTATTCAGCAACCATCGACACCTATTTTAGAGAACAACTGACAACAAAAATAAAGGGGTAGTTTTTCATGTTTCATCTCCATTGGAGCAGCAACAGCGTGAGTGGCCCTGCTCGAGCTACTCCCTGGTCCTTCAACTGGTTCTCTATTCCTCCTCATCAGGCTCCTGGTCGTGAGTACCTCACCACCCCCTCCTAGGCGTGACAATTCCTTTCACTAAGTTACTAAAACATTCTTTAGTGTTGTGATTTTTTAGTTGAGTGTATTGTATTTCCACTGAAACCCATTACTTCATTAAATGGCAATAAATTTTGCTCATGGAAGGAGAAAGTCATAAGTGCACTCAAGATCTTTAATTTTGATTACGTGTTTCATGAGGATAAACCTATCCCTCCCATTGTCAACGTGCAAATTATGTTCATGAGTTTGAGAAATACACCATTGACACTAAGGTTTGGGAGGAATGCAATAAAAGTGCCAAAGGGATCGTTAAAGAATCTAGATTGGATTCTTAGGCCCTGTTTGGTTTAGGGACTTATTAGTCCCTAGGACTAAAAAAAGCCCCTTTTAGTCCCTGAAAAACCAAACAGGAGGGATTTTTTGGGACTAAAAGTAATAATTGGGACTAAAATGGAGAAGACTATCCGTAGGGTCTTTTTTAGACTTTTTTTCCCTCCGCACCCGCACCGGCGCGCACGGCTCCGCATCGCACTCCTCTGCGCCGCACCCGCGCAGCGCTTCTCCCCCGCCGGTGCTCCCCTCCCTCCCGGCCGCGAGCACCGACACAAAGAAGCCGGCGAGACCCCTCTCTCTCCCGGACACGAGCAGCGGCGGTTGAAGGCGCCCGGCATGCCCCTTCCTCCCTCGTCCCTCGCCGAGTAGCCCCTCCCTCTCCCGACAGCCACACGCGGCAGGGCGGTACTAGGGCGGCGTGGGGCGGGCGCGTCGGAGGAGCTGCGCCGGCGACGGATCTAGGACGGCGCGCCCCTCCCGGCCTGCCCTCTCAACTCCGGCGGCCAGGCGCCGCTGGGGCGGCGGATCCGCCGCGGCGCCCCCCCACCCCTTCCGACGACCAAGCGAGGCGGCCGGATCCGCGGCAACGCGCCCCCCTCCTCGCACTCCGGCGGCCAAGGAGGTGCTCGCGGGCTCACCATCGCCGGCGGCTGCGGGTGGCGCACGGCGGTGCTCCAGCGGCCAGAGTCCGGTGGACCTCCGACCTGATACGCGGCCAAGAAGCCCGTGCAGTGCAAAGACGGCGGGGAGCGGCTGCTGCTCGGGCCGGCCAGGCGGACGAGCAGCGCGGTCGTCACCCGTCGGTCTTTTTAGTTGTTCGATAAAACATGCTGGTGTATTTTTTAGTCCCTTTTCTAGTCCCTAAACCAAACAGTTAAGGACTAAAATTTTTTTAGTCCCAATTAAAAAAAAGTCTAGTCCCTAGAAACCAAACAGGTCCTTATTGACTTAGATACGAGATATATATGCATCAGTATCAACTATTTCTAATATTTGTAAATTTTCTTTCTAATCCTTACCATATATGTTTATGCTCTTTTTTAACGATGCTGCTGGATCTCTTTGCACTTTTAAATAATCAAGACACTGGTTACATGGAATCGCATATACATGAAACTTTGAATTGATATTAGTGTATCTAGATCTGCCTCTCTTTAAATCAAGACACTGGTTATATGTCTTTTTTTTTTTTGCGAAATCAATAAGGGAATGCCACGGGGAATCGAACTTAGGTATGCTAAATGCTACTTAGGTGCTCTAACCACTAGGCTAGAGACTCTTTCGCATTCTTATAAATGTCAGAGAAGGGTGGCTGAATTTGGAAACATGACAGTTGGGGCCTTGTTGAATGAGAAAACGGAGACAGACATTTCGATACCGAAGAAAAAGATGCAAATATTACAGGGGTAGGGTAGATATACTCACAGACTAACACTTACTGCATCATGCCACTACATTACTAGTGTTTCTGTATCCCCTTGCTTCATTCATCAGAAATTCAGAGGATATTTATAGTACATTCACTATACAGAACACGACTGGATATATATATATATATATATATATATATAATATATATATATATATATATATATATATAGAACTATATAGCTAGCTACAGAATATCTGATTCTATAGCCGGACCCAACCCTTGCGATCCACCGGACCAGGCCACCGAGCGGCAAGCGTACAGACCCAGAGACATAATGGGTTAATTAAGTTGATTCCGCGTGGCTTGCCTTATTAATGTAGCCATTTATTATATAAATTATATAAACTAGTCCATCAACCCGTGCACATGCACGGGCTAGTGATATATAAAAATTATATACTCATTAAGTTACAAAAATTATATACTCATTAAGTTTTTATCTAAAGGAAATAGATTCATTACTCAATCATATGTCAGGACAATATAAAGTTTCTGTAACAATCTGGGTACATGCTATATAATTTATAATGTTGCAACTCAATTGACTATATAAAATGAGCCTTTCAGTTAGTAATAAGACCTTATGCTCCCTCTATTAAAGGTTAAGTGCACCTTTTGTAATTAGAAAAATAGAAAGAAAGTACACACATGTAAATATATTCACACATTGGTCACAAAATCATGTGATTAGATTAACTGTATTATTATTTGTGTATAGAAACATGTATGATATTCATAATCATTAGAAAGGCTATTATTATTTGTGTTTTGAAACATGTACGATAATCATTAGAAACGCAGGAAAATTATTAGCATTCTATAAAACCATATGAACCAAGGCATATATAAATCTAAGTGGATGGAAAGCTTCAATGTTGACTCACATCTTGATGAAATTGCTCAAGCATGAACGTCCATAATAGAAACATTTTTAATCACGCTTGGGATGACCAGTTTTTCATTGTAGTAGTAGTATAAGCACGGTTAGAGTCACAGTTCATAAATATATATAGACACTCAAGCATGTAGGCAACCAAAACCTCTGTAACTTCGACTACATTTGGTTGAACGGTTGATCATATCCATATAGTAGTACTGTGCTTGTTTTGGTTTTTTAAATGGTAATTTTGTAATATGTTATTTTGTTACCATTTGAAAGAGATTAGTGGACCATGTCCATTCATAATCTTGGAGACAGAACAGCGCAATAATAACTACTCCATCCGTCGCAATGTACAACAATGTTCAGTTACTGGTCAACCCTGTTTTTCTTGGCCCTTGCTTACCTATTAGCTAACAAATCAGTTTTTTTTTTTTTTTTGCGCATATACCACATGCTGCCTCTACGGTAAAATCATTTATGTCAGACTTCCTTTGATTTTGCACCAAAAAATCATAACCACTCTGGCCTACATTTCCTTATATTCTTTTTCAGAATTACAGCCCTTAGATCCTAAACTTAATCCTCCATATCCTCATCGTACAGGATATGCTTCCTAACAAAAATACAAAAATTCTTCTTAAATATCCCTGTCCTTTAATAGATTTAATCTCAGATAACAAATATGACCCACAATATGTCACCCTAAATTTAGGGGAGACGGAGGATTAGTTTACTACTAAATATCGGATGTTGGATAGAGTAAATGTTGGAATCCTGCAGGTTGTGTTTTGCATACAACTTAATTTTGACTCTAATAGGTTGGATAGGAAACTCTTCAAGATAGAGGAATAGTTGGAAGCCAGGCTGTGTTTTTTTTATTGCATACACCATAATTTTGACTCTAATAGGTTGGATAGCAGGAAACTCCTCAAGATACCCTACCTGCTCTCTTGGTTAATTTCAAGATTTCCTAAGACGGTAGGTTCAGCCGTTAATCAGATAGCACATTCAGCCTAGGTTATCGCATTCTAAGTGATTATATTGACATAGGAAGATCTTGTTGGATACCCCTTGGATTACAATAATCACATTTTTTTTATCCTAACAGGCTTGATTATATATATGATGGATTATTATAATTGAGTTTTGAAAAAAAAAGGATTTTTATAATTGAAACTAATGATTACCATAATCGTAAAATCCAGGTGAGACCATGTGTCTGAAATTCCAACTTGCCACTGAACCAACTTTCGATTTGCCGTCCAACCGATTGTCCAACTTGCCAAACTATAAATGGTAAAACAACAATTTCTCAGTTTAACCAATCATAATCAATCGCCATAATGTATTGACTGAAACACACTAATTGTTATAATACATAATTATAATAATTCTATGCATAATAATCCAGGTTATAATAATCAAGTTGCGATACAAATAGACCCTAACTCATAGGTATGTCAATTTCTTTTTCCCAAGCAAATATAAGTAGGAAATTAAATACTTACATTGTTTACTTCGAGATGCATGTATGCATTACGCACCTTGATAACCAACACCTTGTAATTGTACACTCAGTTCTCAGTAGCCTTGGTCACAATTTGCCAATCATCTTGCCCATCTTGAGGTTGTCAGGTGGATGCATAGCCAGGGATGATCCAACGTTCAGATCAAGCGTATCAGTTTACGCTGATCAACTGGGAGGAGGTAATAGATGGAAAATGATTCATGAGGCCACACAGGGATGCATGCAACCATGCATACATGCAGATATATCTCCTGCACCTTGCAGATGCATACCTTGCCACCACGGCTAACCATGATATTTCATCTGGCAATTACGAAGCACCACTGTGTGTAGCCTCCCAGCGCAGGCCGGGATGAAAACGTATCTTAATTTGTGTTTTTCAGTTGCAATGGCCGGCCGCATGCGGAGTTTGTTGACCATGCTTCTCCATAGACCATAGGCCGCATACAGACGATGCCTGTCCACAGGCCTCGCTGCATACAGATCACGACAGAGGCGCCGACTCGTCGCTTTCACCGATCTGCTGATTCTCACACTTGAAACTTGAGTCGGAGGCGTCACATGTTTGGTGCCCCTATTGAGTCCGATCCTGCTTCTCTTTCTACATCGATCCTCCAACTCCGCCAGGACAACTTCACCATCCGCAACACAGCTAAAGCCATCTTCGAATTGGTTGCATGTTGCGAGCCGCTGGAGCCAGGCAGGAGAATTGGAATGCCATGGAAGAGGAATTGATGAAGCTTTGTTGAAAAAAGTGGTGTCCTCAGTTAGATTAGATGGGTTTATCAGGAGAGAAATACTCGATCGGTTAGATTATATGGGTTATCAGAAAAGAAATACGACAATTTTTGTTGCAGGATGGAACTGGGGTGGCGGCGCCAATATGATTCTACGCAACGCAAGAGGGCAAAGAGGAGGGATCGGAGCAATGATATATATTTTTAACGTGTTTTACATGAATTATTTATATAATAATATATATGAAATATTATGTATATTAAATATTATGTATATTTTTATGGATATTTATTTTATATTTTCATAATGGCAGTGGCGGGTAATTTATACGTAGATTCAGGGGGTTATTTTATATCTTTTTATAATATATATTTTTTTAACGTGTTTTACATGAATTATTTATATAATAATATATATGAAATATTATGTATATTAAATATTATGTATATTTTTATGGATATTTATTTTATATTTTCATAATGGCAAAGGCGGGTAATTTATACGTAGATTCGGGGGTTATTTTATATCTTTTATAATGGCAAAGGTGGGTAATATTTTTAAATAAAATCGATCGATGGCTATTATTGATTGAGACCACCAGATTGATGGCTTGATCTTTCGATTATTGTGAGAATTCTTAGAGTTTTTTTTTTTCTTTTCTGGTGAGGATCAACGTGGTGCTTCCGTTGGAGCCTCCAATTAGTAATAGGAAAGATTGGAAGGGATATATAGGACACCCATTAACCACGTCCCGTTAACCACGTTGCTTCCTAATTGCCATTGACCTTGCTTCTTCCGCATGGTTCGCTGTTGCGGTTGCGGACATTTTCTGCAGCTAGCACGCCGCCATGCAAAGGCGATGTTCCTCATCTCCGACGGCCCTCGCGCGAAGGCGGCGCAAAGGCGATGCCAGGCAACCGCGCCTCACTGTGGCCCTCGCGGAGTCGCGGTAGAGTTGTTCTGGTGCCGTGGCCTGGCGCCTTGCGCTCGTGGTTCCCGAGACCTGTGGCCTCGAGCCGTGCCGGCGGCCCCGATGTCCCGTGTCTGCAGCCCCGTGGTGACGGCCGGAGGCTAGGCCAGCCGGCTCTACGCCTGACACGTGCGCGGCCCCAGTGCCGGCGGCGTCATGATTCCTGACCCGCAGCAGCCTCGACGACATCGGCATGGTGGGTGCCGGGTGATGGCTGTGTACATCATCGCGCGGGGGGAGGCAGACGATCACTCGGTCGCGGTGGGACCGATGCTGCGATGGAGGCAGCTGCCACGGCGACGACGTACACAGTCAGCGCGCCGGACCTACTACGCGGAGTGGATGAAGAGCAAGATCTTCCATCCGATCTTCCATCCAAGCGACAAGATTTGTGTGTGATCGATGGAGCTCGGCTCCGTTATTTCTCCTATTTGAATCCATCTCTCTCACGCTCGTCGTCGTCGCTGTTTAATTACATGCATGATCCGTTCGTGCGCGTGTGGCACCATTCACGTACTCGCCGGAACTACACGACGTGGTGGTGGTGGTGGCGGAGTCCGGCTACGACGCCTGCTCCAGCGCCAACAACATCTCCGCCTTCCGCACCGCAACGACGTCGTGCCGCTCACCGCCGTCGGCACTGAGCGAGGAGGTGCATGGCCGGCGAGTTTGGGGAGATGGACGTGGCGTGGCGTACACCCGGGCACCCGGCCCTGGGCTGCCCGGGTGCCACCGCTCTCGCTCCCTGCGCCAATCATGGAACGCCTACGGCCTCATCGTTAACACAGCCACCAAGCTCGAGCAGGGCGCCCTGCTCCGACTATCTACACATGCATGTTATAGTAAATTAAATTTGATCATAGTTCAAAATTATCGTAAGTACTTGTATTCATCTCTACAAAATTCTCGTAAATATTCTCAAAATCAAGTTCTCAAAACAAATTCTCTCGTGGAGGGCTGGGATTAAAAGTTTGATGCATGGTCTCATAAACCATCCCGCGGCACCTGTACAAAATTCTCGTTCGAATTTCTACAATCACCGTTTAACAAAAACAAAAAAAAAAACAACGACGCCAATATCTCTACTATCGATACCACCACGACCAGCGAATCCACGGAACCATATACGAGCGTTATGCTAATTGTCCCCGCTGATTTGGCATGGCGACCAGCGGCGGGATCCACGGAACCACGAATATATTTTCAAGCGTTTTTGCGATGGACAATGTATATTCATTGGCGTAACAGCCCGGATCAGTCGAGTTCAACGGATCCAACTCCTCCTCACGCCGATCGATCTCATCGCGAGAGTCACCTCCACGGCGGCTGCGCCAAAAGACGCCCGTCGGCGTCCACCGCTGCAACTCCATCACCACCAAGTCAAGCGCTGCATCACCGTCTTGGGACCGCTGCATCATCTGCGACGGGATCGACAGGAGTCCAGCGTCCAGCGTGATCAACGGCTACATCGATATTCAGTTCAGTCCAGCGTCCAGTTCAGTCACTGCAGTAAGCCAGTAAGTGTATTCAGTGTTTGTTTGATCTCAACTGATGACAACTTGAATTAGTTCAATCAATTTTCTCAGCTGTTGATGATTTTCATTCTCATTCGGTAGAGTGAAATCACAACATAGGAAATGATTTGCTAGCCTGGTGATTTATTTTCCTGTCTAAAACATAAAACTGCGCATATGCATCCGAAATTTACTAAATTGGTTATTTCCTTGTATTGCAGAGGCTAATGGCAGAACATTTCTAGGCAGTCGGCATCTCGTATCTATGTGAACACCTTGATTTGCAGTGCAGTAAATTAGTTTGGGCCCAAACAATGGAGGGTGTATTAGTGACGGGTGCCTTTTTTTCTTTTATTTTATTCCTTCAGGACGAACCTTCATGGAAGCCCAATCTGCATCCAATGTTCTGTTCATTTTGGTTTTTACCATAGCGTTACTACGGGCATCCAATTTTGTTCATCGATTTATTTGTGTTTTATTAACTCACAATTTCAAATCTTAATACTACAGCCTGGTCCAATGGATAATCATCGGTGTGGGGGAGAACTTAATGAGGCAGAAATGTTGAATCAAGAGGTATTCGTTACTGTTGGTAGTAGTTTGTATACTGACAGATGAATTAATGGTTGTGTTCAATTTGTTTTTAGATAAATTAAATCAAGAAGGATTTTAAATGATTGCTGGATTTCGAGTTGATGTCCGCGTTAAGGCGTCCTTCTTTCTTGTTGCAATGCAGAATATGTATATTATTTGTGAACTATAAAGAATAGAAGATGTCAACTAGAGAAAAGAATCAAGAATTGTTTTTTTTTTTTCTAATTTGGATTTCTCATCCTCTATGCAGTCTCGCTCTAGCTGTATATGATTGAAGGTGGACAGGTTACATCAACATAGAAGAGGTGACCGTCCATTCATTCTCATATCTGTTCGTTTCCAACGATCTCGTTATTATTCTAACATGTATTGTGCCTGTCTGTTTGGAGTGCAGACGTTCAGTCCAGCAGAAACAAATGGAGATGGTATGACGCACCAGAGCAAGTTCAGAATGGAGCTGCAACAGAGTGCATGATCGGTGCTGCCATACGCTACAACCTAACAAGATGGTGACAGTAAAACCCATCTAACTGATAAGCTTCAGGTGGTAGCTCTAGAACAGGACCTATGTTCTCTTGTTCTGTGACTTGTATCCTTTTTCTGCGTGCTAAGATTTGTTGGGCATCTAATTCCTTTTCCAGATTTGAAATATTCATATTTCTAGATGGTAAGCACTTGACATGATTGGTAAAGTTTCAAGTCTGGTTCAATTTAACCTTTTGCATATATATTACTATGAGCATGCTTGTGAGTTCTGACTAAGCACTTTGTATGCATGCCTTCTTCCACACTGAGAAACCAGGTCACTCACCTAGAGAGAATGGTACATGAACTAGCAGTTTATGAAATGCAGAGTACATTTGGGGATTTGGATGATTGCATCTTACTCTAACAGGACATGTCAAATACGCCGATTGTTTCTTTCCCCGTGGTGTTTTTCTGTTGCTGCTGATGGGAAACGATTTCCCACGGAAAGCGTAGGAATCCGGTAGTGTACGATATCCTGATGTTAAAAACACAAAGAGATGTGCTGCATCTGGGTCACAATGGGAAGAATTCTTGTGCAACAACCGGACCAATGCTATTTTGTTTAGAACCTACTAATTGTGGTGTCGGTCTTGATGACCTTTTGTATTGCTTTCTTTTTTATATATAAGTGGTGATGTAAAATGGTGGGCTTGGTTAGGTTGTGCCGTCAGTCTAGCCAGAACTTGCTTTCTTGCAGTATCGAATGGATTATGTACCCAGTGATTATATGCACTATGACTGTCTTTACATTGTCTCGATAAACCATAAGACCACTTTTCATGTGCATCCCTGAATAAACCGTGAGCGTTAGCACGGGCATTATACTAGTAGTACAAAGTTCTCGTAAATATTCTCTGTGCAAGTTCTCAAATGAAATTCTCGTAAATATTTACAGTATAGAATTCTCATAAACTTACAGTACAAAATTCTCGTAAATTTCATACTATGAGATATTTATTGTACGAAATTCTCGTAAATATTTGTAGTATAGATAGTTTAAAATTCTCGTAAACATATACACAGTTATGCTAATTGTCCTGATTTGCATGCGCCTAATTATAGTAACTAGAATATATTTTCAACTTTTTTGTGGACAATGTATATTCATTGGCGTAACAGGAACATTTGCGTGCGCCGTGACAAATTACAGCTCATAATCTATTCTCGTAACTCATTTACGTGCACTCTGATCCGAACATTTGCATGCAAGTCGTTGGGATCAAATTCCCCAAATCAACGGGACCAAATTAACGTAATTACCGGCCAGCAGTGCAAATGACACTCTCATTAATTTAACATACATTAATGTTGCTGCATGCCGGCATGCAACGGTAAATGCCCATCGACCAGCACAGGTGGTGGTGCGGTTGGTGACAGCAAGCGGTGCAGTCCAACGACCTGGCTACAGGAAATTCTGTAGCTAGCTACAGTATATACTCTCCTATATATATATATATATATATATATATATGCTACCAGAGTCTTGTTTTTCAACAGTAATGTTAGATGCATGCATCATGAATTCATGACACATATTGAAGGGAGCAGTGAGACTACTGTTACTTAATTTCCGTGTATTAAGACAGACTAGCAATTGGTTCACTTGTGCCCGCGATTGTTCATCAAGGGAGCACCGTGCCTGAAGGTCCCTTGTTTCATGTATTCCATAATAACGGCAGTGACGGTGATGAGCTCACCGCCATTGCCGAGCTGCTTGGCATGACTGTCGGCGCTGCATTGCTGGGCCGCGTGGCACAGCATCTCTGCCCACTCTTGTATGATGAGCTCCAGCGTGTTGGCCGCGCCTGTTGACTCGCGGATGAGCATGGCACCAACCTTACATCCATCCTGAAGCAATCTGATGACCTGAGGGTATAACACAATATCAAGGAACTGATCAAAACCGTACTCTTGACGTAACCAATCGGATCGACCGACCTCATACTTGTTGTCCAGTAAGCCAGCCCCTATGCAGCCTAGTATACTGGCCAATTCCTTGTCTGAGCTGTGCGGTGGACCAAGGGTGATGAGGCCGTAGCACGCCTCGATGTACGCATTGCGACTAGCAGTGGGAGACAGCATGTAGGGGCGCGCGGCGAGGAGGAACAGCATGTAGTTGGACAGCGCCTCGGCCGCCTGGGCAATGGGTTGCTGTTGTTCTTCTTGTCCATTCGTGTCGTCGTACCACCAGCCAGGGTAGACATTGGTGGCGATGTGCCAGACCACGATGCGGACCTCCGCGCTCCAGGTGAGGCTGCCCTCGTACAGTCCCCATCTCTTGAGCATCATCTCCCTTGAGCCAAAGCCTTCCTCCACCTCCACTTCTTCTTCTTCTTGTATTATTCTTTCACCTTCTTCCAGGTCTGGTCTCCCTCCGGTGCCGTCCTCTGCCCCTCCTGATGCCTTTCCCAACTCCAGCCGCCGGCCGTGCAGGGGCCTTGAACGACCACCAATAGCTGTTCCCCTGTCTGCATCTCTTGTGAACACTTGCCTCACCAGCAGATCCTCGATCAACGCCGGGACCGGGATGGGCCACGAGTAAGCCATCGTGTTCCACCAGTCCTCATATCCCATCCTTCTTGCTATTTGGCTGATGGAGCTGGCCCTGCTACGTGCGAACAACTGAAAACAAGTTATGTTGCCCAATGGAGCCTGACCAGTACCTTCCTCCCCAGCCTGCTGCATGGACGAGCCGGCGGATACTCGTCAGCATACGGCCAAGGTAATTGCCGACTGCTGTTTTCCTTGCGAGGAGGTAATTACGGAATCTATGCTCCGCCGGCCCGTACGATTGTCGACTCCACTTCACCAGGAGAGGACATGTCCAGCTTGAGAACATGGACCTCAGCAGGGACGCAGTCTCTAGGACGACGGCCCCAGCCGAAATCACATAAGTGACAGCCACATCTAGCCGGTTGTAGTGACCACCGCCGTCTCTCAGTATCAGCAGATTAAACAGCAAGAATGCGGTGGTCGTGGCCACAGCCTCAAGGATATTCGTGCAGAGGACATAGAAGTTACTGTGTATTACCTCAGGGAGAGCTGCATCTCAACCACCTTGTACAGATTCTTCTCACACAAATCTGAGTCAAAAGGGTATTGACTTCTACTGCCACCTTCTCTCTGCCCCTGAAACAATTCCTTGGGAACTTCCAGCATTCGGTGAGCTATCAATAGGTGGGCCTCTGTGTCCCAGGGGGGCCTAGAGATTATTCTGTCAAGGTAGTTTTGACATTCTCTCCCCGTACTTGGCAACACCGACCGCAAATATGAGGATGGTGGCCCACCAGAGCAAGGAATGGCTGCCAGCGATGGAAGACATGTAGAGCACGTAGCCAGCTGCAGCCGTCTGCACGGCGAGCGTCTGCAGGTGGCGCAGCCACAGCTGGTTGTCCTCGATGGCGTAGGCGGTGATGTTGTCCTGCCCGCCGAGGTGCAGCAGCAGGAATGGTGCCCAGAAGGCCGTCAGATGATGCTCGGCCGACCTACTTGTCACGGACAGGTGGCCCAGGACGAATATGGCCGTCCCGTCGGCCGTCATGTACGCCGTCCAAATGAAGAACCTTAGCAGGCTAGAGTCGATGCGCCACCGGAACTCCCCCAAGACGAGGAGCACCACCTGGAGCATGAAGCTGAGAAGCACCAGAGCTTGGAGGCCCCATTCGTTCCATGCATGTGCCAATTCCACCATCGATCGAGTTTGTTTCTGGAAACAGATTTACGGGTAGATCGATCAAGGCAAGAAATATAACTACAGAGTACACAACTCTTCTTCTGTTTTGGACTAAAGGGTGTTTGGATTCCAAGTACTATTTTTTTTTAGTTCATATCACATCGGATGTTTGATACCAATTAGCTAAGAGCATTAAATATTGACTAATTACAAAACTAATTGTAGGCTAATTCGCTCTAGAGACGAATCCATTTAAACCTAATTAGTCTATGATTTGCCCATGTGATGCTATAGTAATCATGTGCTAATTATAATTAGGTTTAATACATTCATCTGGAAAATTAGCCATGGCTTATCTAATTAGTTTTTATAATTATCTCATATTTATGTCTATTTCTAAGATTGATCGATCATGTGTGCATCTGCCGTGTCTCTTCTAATTATATACACATGTGCTATTTACACCCTAGGTGCAGTATTATTATTATACACCTATATTAGTGTTATTGAGCTAAACCACTGAAAAAAAATTTAGTACTAACTACAGACAGAGAGTCCGACTACAGAAGGACCACTACTGAACAGCATCCAGTAGTGCTGCACATTCTGTTTAGTTCAGTATTTGGTAGTTGGTCTAGAGCAATACACTACACTATAGAATAGTGCTGCAGCATATTAGAGTATCAGACAATCATCTATGACATGTCAAAATAACACGAAGTTAGACATGTTTTTAATTGCTAGTAACATCTAGACACGTCATAAAGAGTATCTGACAATCATCTATAGCCACCTAGAGATGCTTTTTAACGTGATACTAAAAACATATTAAAACCATACAAAGATGGACGTGCTTTTAACTGTGAGTAGCTTGTAGACACGTTACAAAGCGTGTCAAACACCCGTCCATACGCATGTAAAGATGAGTTTTGATGCAATACCAAAATCAAACGATACATTTTTAACCATTACTAGTTGATGACGTACGTTGTAAAATATATCGGACATAATGTTACTAACTAAAGATGGCAGCGGATCGAGTTCAGGGCGGGTATCCGCGGGTTTCGGTTTTACGGTTTTTGGGTTTGATGCTGGTTTTTCGCCCACAGCTTTCGGGTTCGGGTTTGGTTTTGGGTTCGGTTTCGGGTTTAGTTTTTCACCAGTGAATATCCAATAGATATCCAAAATAAATCATTTGATCATGTATTATAATATTGTCACGAGCCAAAGGAGCACCGCCGGAGAAGGGCCCAACAAGGGGCAGCCCAAGCGCCGCATGGCCAGCCGCCGCCGTCATCCACCGTAAACACGCTTACGTCGGTTGCTTCGCAATTAAGTAAGGAATATTTAGGGAATAAAGATAGGAATAAAATAGGGAATAAATAGATTCCTTGTAAAAGAGGAATTCCAATCTATAAGGAAACCTCTAGATCTTTCTTAGCATGCAAGTCTCCCTCGGACTATAAATACAAGGGACATGTAATCGTTTGGATCTTAATAAAGAAATCAAAGGGGTAACTCCCAACAGCTTCAGCTCTCCGATTCCGATCTCTCTTCCTCCTCCCCCCTGCGCGCCTCCACCATCGCCGCCGCCACCGCTGCTCACGCCGTCACCGCCGCCACAGCGTGGCGCGGGATACAAGGGACATGTAATCGTTTGGATCTTAATAAAGAAATCAAAGGTAACTCCCCAACAACTTCAGCTCTCCGGCGATCTCTTCCTCCCCGCCGCGCCCCTCCACCATCGCCGCCGCCACCGCTGCTCACGCCGTCACCGCCGCCGCTGGCGCGCGCCGCGCCGCCGCCGTCAAGACACGCCGCCGCCCACGCCCCCGCTGCCCCTCCCCACGCTCTGCCCCTCCCCACGCCCCCCGCCGCCGCCGCCCACGCCGCCGCGCCTCGCCGCCCCGCCCCCACGCCTCTCCTCTCTCTCTCTCTCTCTCTCTCTCTCTCTATCTCTATCTCTCTCTCTCTCTCTCTTTCTCTCTCGCTGCCCCAACCGCCACCACCACCACCCTCGCCGTCGTCATATCCATCGACTTCACCACCGACGTGTTGGGATCGCCGGAATTCGTCTTGGATCTTGACAGCTGGTATCCGGAGACCGGTGCGATCCACCCACGCTGCCACCATCAAGATTCAATGGCCGCCCCGCTGCCGCCATGCCCGGAGATGATCAAGGAGGCGATCCGCGCACTCAGATCCAAAGCCGACCCCGACCAAGCTGCGATCCGCAAATACATCTACACGAGGTACGCTCTACAACCTTGACATCAGCGCCGAGATTGGGATCCACCTCGTCAACATGAAGTTCAGCGGCAAGCTCGTCCAAATTGGGAACACCTACACATCTTCAACGACAACTCTACGGGTGACGTCGCCCCTACCATGGGCGACAACGACAATACCAGCACCGACTACGTCCCCGAGGACGCCAATGACAACGTCCCCTATCCGGGCGCGGCCGACGATGTCATCGCCACTACCATCGACGACGTCCCTAGCATGGGCGCCACCGACGGCGACGACGCTCCCTACCGGGCGCCGCCACGCCACCTCCTCCAAGCTCATCGACGCCGCAAGTACCGAAAGCACGTCTTCCCCAAGGACGTCCCCCGCCATTGCGGTCCAGTCGGATCGATCCGCAGGCCACCACCGACGTCCACCACCGCCGACGAAAAATCCTACCCAACGAGGCCAACGCCTCGCAGCTACTACAATGGCAATGTATAAGTCCCCTGTCACTAGCAACATCATCTCGACACCGGGAACCTCTCGAGGGCCAACGCCTTCACCAACATCAGCGACACAACGACGTCAACCGACGTCGACATCGACGTCGCCCGACCCTAACATCCCCGAGAACACCGCGCCCATGAACAACAACAACGCCAACACCTTCGCCAACCAGGACGTCTTCGACACCGGCAGCATCGACAACAACGACGACGCTACCATGGGCGCCATGAACGTCAACGACGCCCTCAAGGACGTCAACGCCGATGACAACCCCCCTGACGTCGACTATGACATCGCCATGCCTACCATCGACAACACCTCCAAGGGCGCGAACAACGACGACCCCCAGCCACCAACGCCGACATCGGCCCACGACGTCAACCCAACGGATGCCGCCACGGATGAGAACACCGGCCCCACGGGCGCCACCGACAGACGGTCGTTCACTCGCCGACCTTCGACGACGGCAACGACCGCTACACCTGCTGGACATCCCGCCGACATCAACAATGGTGGAGAACACCATCAAGCAAGTCGCAGATCCAACAAAGGTGACACCATCAAGACCACGCCGCCAGAACATCGGTACACCGCCCCAACCGACAAGAACGGCACTCCTCTTTCTTTGGCTCCTCTCGCATCACCAAGAAGGCGCCACTAGAGAACGGAGACACCATACCATGGCGCCTCACTCGCGGCTTTGGGCCGCCCATCAACGGCGGCGGAACAACCATCGCGCCATCGACAACTCGGCTATGCCGGTCGGGACGACTCGAGCCAATCCAATTGGCTCCCATGTTCCTCGACGACATCTCGCCCGATGCGACTACGCAGACAAGCCTTGGGGTGCAATGCACCGGGAGGCACCCCGCATGGTGGACACGGCGTTCCAACTCGATGACCAATTCAACGCCCACGTCTCCCTACGAGGTCTTCGAAGAGGTCCAACTCGCGAGCTCCACCGACGACAACATGAGGTACATACCACCCGGATCAACCCCCTACCTCGTCGACCTTGTCACTACCCCGAAGGCTCTTATCCTTCACCAACTCGCCACACGGATCGACGACAACCTCCATTGCATCGCCACAACCACTAAACTCCAACCAGAGCAATAGCTTGGGCACCGCACCGAGATCGTCTTCCTCGGCAACCATCGCTACTACGAAATAGCCTTATCAAAGGTACTACGGGATGTTCTCCAACCAAGACTGGTCAAGATCTCCATCTTCGCCCGACTCATCAACAATAACAGCCATCTTTGAACCACAGCCGGAGGGGCTTGCCAAGCCAAAAAGGGAGAGATGTCATGAACCAAAGGAGCACCGCCGGAGAAGGGCCCAACAAGGGGCAGCCCAAGTGCCGCCCGGGGCCCAAGGCCCGTGCACGCCAAGTCCCGCATGGCCGGCCGCCGCCATCGTCCGCCGTAAACACGCTTATGTCGGTTGCCGCGCAATTAAGTAAGGAATATTTAAGGAATAAAGATACGAATAAAATAGGGAATAAATAGATTGCTTGTAAAAGAGGAATTCCAATCTATAAGGAAACCTCTAGATCTTTCTTAGCATGCAAGTCTCCCTCGGACTATAAATACAAGGGACATGTAATCGTTTGGATCTTAATAAAGAAATCAAAGTGGTAACTCCCAACAGCTTCAGCTCTCCGTTCGATTCTCTCTTTCCTCCCCGCTGCCTTGCCGCCGCCATCGCCGGGGCCGACGCTGCTCACGCCGCCGCCGCCCACGCCACCGCCCGTAACCGCCACGCCGCCCACACCGCTTTGTCCGAGCCGCCCCTCGCCAACGCCGCCGCCCTTCCTCCTCTTCTTCCTTCTTCTCCAACGGACCCACCAATCGAGATTGCCACCGCGCCCGCCAATCGCGATTGCCCCGCGCGCCCGCCAATCACGATTGCCACCGTGCCCACCAATCACGATTGCCCGACGCCCAAAGAACCCCGATTGCCGCCAAAATTAGCACCGCCGCCAAGTTCGTCGACGACGTGTCACCAACGCCGGAGATCCATCCGGTTCGTGACAAATATGTTAATAATAGTTTATTTACTTTATTGAATTTTATTAAATTTGACTGATGAAAATATTCATTATTTGTTGTCTCTCGTTTATACATGTGAATATATCCACGGGTTTCGTGTATCCATTCAGATTCGGGTATCTGCTCGGATTTCGGGTATCCGTGGGTTTGGTTTTGGTGATGGATTTACACCCGAATCGGTTTCGGTTCGGGTTTCGACTTCGGGTTTCGGTTTTCGTGCACGGAGACTCCACCCAATTCGACCGAACCCGTTGCCATCCTTATTATTAACCATCGTTTTTATGGGAAATTGAAAATGCATCAAAATGACATCATTGTATCTAATTAATGAGTCCATCTAGTTTTCCATGTGTCACAGTTGAAGCGGTCTTCGAGGACAATCACGGTTGCTACTGCCTTATAAGTTGGAATATCCCCTTTACAAACCAAATCTAACTTTATTTCCTAACTTGACATGAAGTTTCTTTATTCTTCCTAATTTTATTTGACAACGATGACGATGATGTGGCCGCCGCCGGTGGCTGCCACCCTCCTCTCCCTCTTCCCTAGCCCCCTTTGGGCCAGCCCGCGTTTGTCTTGTGACATCTCGCCACCGTTCCTCGAGGCAACACATTCTCAAATTGGCATACGGCCGGGTAGATGTGTAGCTCGAGGTGATAGATGGTGCGATGACAAGGACAACACACCAAACGCTACCCTGGAGGCCTAGATCAAGCTTCACCCTGCCACCGACCACGGGAAACAGAGCATCGCTAGTACCATCGAGATTCAGGCAGGAGCACCGGAGTATGTCAGCACCCTCCTCTACGGCCAGCTGGTCCACTTGACCACAATGCCTACAGAGTGGGTTCCAACTGCAATACATCGACATTTGTAGATCCCAATGGACAAAGGTACCACCTCCATCATCTCAAGCTTCAACTCCTCCATCCGATGTCGACTCCTAGACAACTCAACGACGACAATGCTATGGACAACTCGGCTAAGGCGGCCGGGACACCTCGACGGCAGGTCCATTCGACCCCTTCGAACATCGATGACTTGGACTCACTCATTCCCTATGAGGTCCTCATTAAGCCTCGACTTGCAAGCCCACTGACGATGACATGAGGTACATGCTACACGCACATGTCATGTACCGGATTTGGGCCAGCCATATAGGTGGGCTAAAAGAGGCCCAACCGCCACGGCCGCCCCGAGAGGACCCGCTGGGGGGCGCCACCGCCGCATCATCGTCATCATCGCCACATCATCATCTCGAAGTTTGCTTCGTAGTCAAGTTAGTAAAGAGTCTAGTCGGTTTGGAATAGGATTATCCTTAGGCGATTTTTGTGTGAAAGGGATTATCCAACTCTATAAGGAAATCTCTTATTAGGAAATAAATTGAATAGGATTGCTTGTAAAATAGTTTTCAATCTATAAGGAAACTCTTATTAGAGATTGCATAGGATTACAAGTCCCATAGGAGGGCTATATAAATGGGGAGCATGTAATCTCTTTTGGGGCAAACAAGAAATAAAATGGGGTCCACGGTTTCTAGCCTCCGCCGCCGCCGCCTCCCCCCTAGCGCCCTAGCGCCCCTCCTCTCCTCTATCTCTATCTCCCTCGCTCCTCGCTGCTCCACCGCCGCCACCTCCCTCGCCATAGTCATCTTAATCTACCTCGCCGCCGACGTGTCGGAATCGCCGAATCTATCCCGGTTCCCGGCAGCCGGTATCCGGAGGCCGCCGATCCACCCACCACCGATGGCTTCGGAGACATATGAGTTCCTCAAGAAGCTCAAGGACATCATCGGCGGCGGCTTTAGCCAAGATGGAACGCCGCTTTGATTAGATCGAGGCTCGCCTTAGCCTCCTCGAGCACCCCTACCACCGCCCTCACCCTCATCTACAATGCCTGCACTCGACGACGCTGGAGAACGGCACAGCGGCTCCAGCTGCCGCTGGCCAGGAGGCCACCCTAGGTGCCGCCCCGACCCCAAGGGCGCTGCCGGCGATGACGAGATCTCCATCATCAACATGGAGGAGAGCGGCGGCAAGAACGACATGGCTGTCGGCGATGACGACGCGTCACCGGCCGCTCCTTCCTCTCCATCACCGCCACCACTAAGCGCCCTTGTCCGCCCGGCCGCGCCACCCGCGGCGCCCCCCAGCCGGCGCCCGACCGCCGCGCTTCCCCCAAAGCGCCACCCACTGCCTCTCCCGACGGTGCCACCCGCGGTGCCCCGCCCCGGTCGTCGAACCACTTGCTCCTCGCTACGCCGTATGCCCGGAGATGCCGGGCATTCGACGGCGGCGACGACCCCGACCTCCGCTCAACAAGCTAGAGCACCTCTTCAAGCTCAAGCCGAGGTCGACCCCGACCTCTACGCACGGTATGCCTCCTTCCATCTGACAGGTCCTGCCGCAGTCTGGTTCCAGCGACTGCCTCGGAGGAGTCCGTTGGTCCAGTGGGACGTCTTCTCGCGCTACCTCAAACGCGACTTCGGACCGCCAATCGACAACAACACTACGGGTGATTTCACGCCACCAGCACAAGACGGCGCGTTGGACGACTACATCGACGCCTTCGAGTCCTATGCTACATGCATGGACCTTGAGAGCGAGATCCAACATGTCGCCCTCTTCGTCGGCGGGCTATGGAACGCCCTTCGCCAGTTGCTCAAGTGGGATGAGCCTCGCACGATGCAGGAGGCCATCTTCCTCGCACGCCGGCACGACAACCGCCACGACAAGGAGCCGGTGGCCACGCCGATACACGACTTCGGCTACGACCGCAACGGCAATGTCGTCAACATCGACACCAACATCGATGTGGCCTTGGCGGCAAGGCAGCCCATGGAGCCGCCCCTTGTGTGGGCCATGGACGCCATCAACAAGCAGACAGACTACGACCTCCTCACCGATCTCACCCTGGGTACATCGACAAACCTGGAGCTTGGCATCATCGCAAGTGCCATCACGGCACAGGCCACCACCCCGGAGTGGACAATGCATGATGGCATCGTCAGGTACTTCCACCGCTACTACATTCCGGCAGCCTCAGAGCTTCTCCAGAGCGTGCTCCTCGACGACAGAGTATCCCCGCATGGCGTCACAGTTGGATTCCACGATCCGACACTTCCACCAGAGTACCATGCCTTCCTAGCAAGCATCCTGCTCATGTTGGCGCACCCGAGCGTCAAGCTGGATAACGTCACGGTGCTCTTGTTCGACGACAACGGCCAGGAATTCCTCCGCATCGACGGCGTCGGCATGGATGGAGTGGACGCGGCAACCCCACAAAAAGTGGGCCGTCCGTCAAGACCCCAAAGACCTCATACCTGGTCGCTGTTCCGCCTCTCAACGCCCGGCGACCCCGATCCACCACGTCTTACGTAGGCACATCCATGCCAAGGTACATGTGCCACTCACCTATACCTTCGAGCACCCACCGGCTACCAGAAGATGGTGAAGTTGTCAGGCGTTCTTCGCGACTCCGTCATGAGGGGTGCGTGGATGGATTGCCCCTTCTTCAAGCCCCCGCTATGCTACAAGTTCAGCATCTACTTCGGCAACCTCCACCTCGACTTCTCCTTCGACGATGAAGAAGCTGCCATCTGCAATGACGACAACGACAAGTCCGGCGACCTCATGCTCGACGTCGGATTGGGCACTCCTACTTCACCTATCGGCATTCCGTTCGCCCTCGTCGAACGGTAGGGAGATGTCATGTACCGGATTTGGGCCAGCCATGGTGGGCTAAAGAGGCCCAACCGCCACGCCCGCCCAGAGGGGACGCGGCGGAGGGGGGCGCCGCCACCACCGCCGCCGCTGGCATCGTCATCATTGCAACGCCATCGTCTCCGAGTTTGCTTCGTAGTCAAGTCAAGTAAAGTTAGGAACGAGTCTAGTCGGTTTGGAATAGGATTATCCTTAGGCGATTTTTGTATGAAAGGGATTATCCAACTCTATAAGGAAATCTCTTATTAGGAAATAAATAGAATAGGATTGCTTGTAAAAGAGTATTCAATCTATAAGGAAGCTCTTATTAGAGATTGCATAGGATTACAAGTCCCATAGGAGGGCCATATAAATAGGGAGCATGTAATCTCTTTTGGGGCAAACAAGAAATAAAATAGCCCCTCGTTTTCAGCCTCCAAATCTCCGCCTCCCATGCACCTCGCGCCCACGCGCGCGCCCCACCACCACGCGCCCCCTCCTCTCTTCCTCTCTCTCCCCGCTCCTCGCTGCTCCACCGCCGCCGCCACCTCCCTCGCCGTCGTCATCTTCATCTACCTCACCGCCGGCGTGTCGGAATCACCTAATCTATCCCGGTTCTGACACACGTGTCTTCTAATCACGTCCACCTCGTCGCTACCTCGGAGGCTCTCATGCAGCCTCGCCTCGCTACGCCGACCGACCATGTGCTACATAGCAACATCGGATATATCAAGCACTAGGCGGGAGCATCGTCTTTGATGCTATCCAAGGGCATCATCGGTAGCAACGACAGCTTCTACACCGTGGCATTATCAATAATGCTGCGAGATATTCTCCAACAAGATTTCACGGCGAGCACCCTCATAATGGAGGAGCTACCACATAGCTCCTCGCCATCGGTGTTGGTCTTCAACTTCAACGACTACGGCAAGAACAAAGACAAGGACAACACACCAGGCGCGCAAGTCTTCTACCTCGTCGACCTCGTCGCTACCCTGGAGGTCCTGATCAAGCTTCACCCTGCCACCGACCATGGGCTACAGAGCATCGCTAGTACCATCGAGCCGGGGAGGAGCACCGGAGTATGCCAAAGACCCTCCTCTACGGCTAGCTGGTCCACTTGACCACAATACCCACGGAGTGGGTTCCAGTTGCAATACGTCGACATCTGCAGATCCCAGTGGACACATGCACCTCTGTCATCTCAAGCTTCAACTCCTCCATCCGACGTCGACTCCCAGGCAACGTTCCAGCGTGAGGACGCGCTGTGCCGAAAGGGGGAGGAGGTGTCACAAAGACAACGAACGTGGCCCAACAGCCACCCACGCGGCCCAGGAGGGACGCGCGCCCGCACCGCCGCCTTCGACGACTCCCTCGACCCTGCAGGGTTAAGGGAGGCTACCGAAGCTGCTGGAAGGCGAGAATCGTTGTCGCTGCCGCCGTCATCATCGCCCTCGTCGCAAGCGAAATTTATTTAGGTAATAAGATATTTAATAGGTAATAAAATAGATTTGTTTCGTCATTTGCTTAGTTATTAATTAATAGTTATTTAGGGAATAAAATATGGTTAATAGGAAATAGAATTAGAGATTTTTTAGATGCAAGTCTTTTCCGAATATAAATACAACAGAGCTGTAGTAATTTGAGACTAATCGAAAAAATCAAAGGGGGTAAAACCCTAAGGTTTCCAGCATTCAACTCGTCCTAACCGTAGCGCGCAAGCGTTGCCGCCGTCCATCACGTTGTCGCTGCCTCCGCACCCGCCGTGCCAAGCGCCGCCAAGCGCACCGTCGCCGCCGCCCCTCCCCAAGGCAGCTGTGATAGGATAGCTCCACGATGCACAGCTTAGGCAAATACATCTAGACCGGCGTAGGTAAATACATCTACACGGTGGCCGAGCAAGAGGAAGCCAACACAGCGTAGGAAAATGCATCTACATCGGCTTCTGCATGCCTAGAGGCACGCGATATCCCCGTCGTGTAACGGCACCAGGTCCGCACTCCACCGGCTCGCAATTTGATGATGAGGTTTTCATGGTGTCACCATGTTAGCCAGTGTCAGGCTTTGCCGTGCTTTTGCGTTTATTGCTTCCGAGCGGCCAGGCAATGATGCACGATCCAACAATGTTTTTGTGTCACACGACGTAACTCTGCTTTCATCGTATCGCTTATTGTGGCCTCTGAGGCCGCAGTGATAATCACATTGAATTAATCTTTGCACAATTAGTCTGAAAGGATCTATCATACACAGCCACGTGCTTTCCCATTAGATATAATTTTCATTTAATTTTCATGCCCTTGAATTACTGTGCATCGATAAGATTTGATATAATCCTTATTGAGCAACATATATATTTTAATTAACTTAATGATAATGTTTTTCTAACAATTGACGGGGAAGTCACCCTACTTTTTTTTTCTCAAGGGATCTAAACCCCTAGAGCATGAGGAAACGAGCGCCTTATCTAACACTAACGCAAAAAGGGCTCCAGTTTCATTGATAGCCACGGATGCACATGAGGTAGCTACACGGAGAATGCCAGGCCTCGGCTCTTCGTCAATGTCGTATAGAGCATGCTGGTGGAAGATTGGTGTGGACAAATTTATCACGAACACCAACTGCAACAAGGGTTGGTTCTGCACGAGCCAGACGGACACGGACGATGCGCTTAGCAGCTTTTTTATGATCAACACCTCCTTCATCTATTAATGTCTGAAGCTCCCATGGATCATCGCGATGGTCTGTGCCATCGATTGGAGATCGAAGATAGAACATTATTCCAGAATTGAGGAGGGTGATGGCGTGCACGCTCATTTCCCATAGGTAAGAAACTAATATGATGTTTTACCTATTCTTGGATGGCTCCATGTATATTGGCTGGTAATGCCTCAATGCATAGAGTTGGCAAGGACGCCATCGCACGGAGAGGGAATGCTACACTGCCGGCCCGACACCAACGTGGCAAGCGGCGCTACACCGACTATCTCCACCGGCAAACAGTGATGAGGAAGACAACACTACATTCCGACTACCTAGCAGTGAACACCGATGAGGAAGGTGACCGTGCCGGTCGTGTTTGGGCCGGGCCGAAATTTCGTGCTCCGGGCCATGCCACCGTGCCTCGGGCCGAATGCTCAGATATAAGCCCAGCTAAAACGGCTCTCGATAAAGCGTACTACTACTACAGTAGTACTACGCGGAGAGGAACCTTGGCCATTTTGACACCACCGATGATTAACCGACAGAAAAATATCCAAAGCTTTCCGTTTCCCGAGCAAGCACTAGTAGTGCAGTAATGCATCAAACCAATCGACGAACCCAACATGTTGGGGATCCGAAAGCTTCTTGTAGCGTTAGCCAAAACCAGGGGAGAAAAAAAGGATCGAAAATGGTTGATACTAACCTTCCCAATGCGGCAGCCCTGGCCGGCGGCCGCCTCGATCGGCGCCTCCACACCAACTGGGGTCGATCCGATCCGGCGATGTAATTGGGGCCGCTCCGGCAAAGAATTCCACGGCGGAATTGGTGATCTCGGCGAGGGTTCTGCTCACGCCTGCCTCGCGCGCTCGACTTGTAGTTGCAGCCAGAAGAGGAGGGCAAGCTGTAGCCTGTGGGCTGTGGGGGAGGGACGTGGACATCTTTCCTAAATAGTAAAGACCACACTGCACAGCGTCCATCTTTCGTGTTGTTTTTTTCGGTGGACAAAGACACACATTAAGCCTTACGTTTTATATGCGTTTCTACGTGTTGTGCTTTATTTTATTCCAGGCAAATGCACATCTGGAATAAAGGAGGGACGTGGGCATCTCTTCTTTCCTAAAGAGTAAAGACCACACTGCACAGCGTCCATCTTTCGTGTTCTTTTTCGGTTGATAAGACACACATTAAGCTTTGGATCCCCAACTGATGCGGGCCAGCGGGGGAAGATGTTACTTTTTCCTGCGCGGGTTCTGCTCGTGCCTGCCTCGCGCGCTCGTCTTGTTTCAGCCACGAGAGGAGGGCTTTGGATCCCCAACTGATGCGTGAATTACACTACTACAATACTCTCTCTGTCACTAAATACTTATCGTTTATGCTTTCCAAGAGACAACTTAAATTAAATATATATTTAAAAATATTAATAATTATAGTATACAATTAGTATCATTGAAAAGATTTTTGAATCTAGTTTTTTAATAAAATTATTTGAAGATATAAATGTTGCACGTATTTTCTATAAATCGAAATCAAACGCGTGCACGTACATTAAAAATGACAATTAAAAAGGGTCGAAGGGAGTAAACATCAAAATGACAATTAAAAAGGGTCGGAGGAAGTAATGAACAACGGTGGCGG
This sequence comes from Hyparrhenia diplandra, assembly GCA_015847255.1. Taxonomy (NCBI): domain Eukaryota; kingdom Viridiplantae; phylum Streptophyta; class Magnoliopsida; order Poales; family Poaceae; genus Hyparrhenia; species Hyparrhenia diplandra. Next base: position 170,169 of record JADLZK010007610.1, on the reverse strand, counting down.
TTTTTTTTAATTAATGGTGACGGTTTTTTTGGCTGCCACCGAGCAAAGGTCACGGGTTAATCGGGCGATTAACCGCGGCGTTTTTTAATAACAACCGCCGTAGTTAATCAATTAAGTGTGGTGGTTTTTCATAACGTGCCCGCCACGGTTAACTAATTAACCATGGCGGGTTTTATTAAATAACTGCCACACTTAATATTTTCCAGATTAATAAAAAAAGTTTTGCACAAATCATAAACATGCATCGCATTTGGACATTCAAATCACATGTTTCCACAAACTCGCAACACTTAGTCAACTCATATTACAAACAGACCACAATTCTAAAGTTTTAGTTACAAATATGGAGAGAGACGACATCTAGAGGTCCCCAAACACATAGTCGTGCATGTTCCACTTGTTCCTCCAGTCGCGTAGTCCATGAAAGATAAATTTCCTTAGCTGTTCTCTTACACTAGGAAACCAAAATGCTCTATCAGATTCTTCATATCCTAGACTAGAATTTTCAGCCCCACTCGTTCCACAGTGGCCACTCAGCAACTAGATGAAGTCAACTCCATCCTGTGAGATCTCAATCTGAATGAAAATGTCAAGGACACTTGGACCTATTCTTGAGGTAACAACAGATACAACAGCAAAAAAGGCTTATAGCATCTTGGTAAATGACTCTCCAACCTCTCCCTTGTTCAAGTGGATTTGGACCTCTAGTAATCTTGGAGACCAAAAACTTTTCTTTTGGCTCTTAGTCAGGGACAGACTAAACACTAGTAATATCCTGAAGAGGAAAAATATGCACCTTGATTGTTACAGTTGTGTGCTTTGCAACTTGGACTATGAAGAAACTTAAGTTTTTTTTTTTCGACCGGGCCATTCACCCGTTTTTCATTAAGAGGAAGTCGAAACCAACAACAAACAATACAAGCGATGTCAAGAGGACATCGAAACAAAAAAGGAACAAAACAGCGAAACGGAGGAAAGAAGAACGAAGACGAAGCTCAGCTACCAAGCTCTACTACACGATTACATATTAACACCAACTTGCGACCAAACAGCGATCAGCGGCGCTAAAACGACAAAGCCAGCTCCCAACCAGTCCTCCGCTTCCCTGCGAACCACAGCCGCCAACGACGACACCGGCGCCGCCACTCCGTTGAAGACGCGAGCGTTCCGTTCCTTCCAGAGCACCCACGAAACTAGAAGGAGCATGGTGTCGAACAGCCTACGGCACTCCTTGCCCAGCTGCCGTCTTTGCCTCAACCACCACTATGCAACGTCCATCTCCTGCCGTGGCACCAAGCTAAGCAGACCAGTCGGAGACAACAGCGCGAACCAAAGCTGTCTACTGACGACGCATCCCAGGAAGAGGTGTGCGCACGTCTCCGACTCCTGACCACAGAACGCACAAGCGTCGTCGTCCTGCAGACCATGACGGTACCTTCGCTCTCCCGTCCATAACCTACGGTGAAGAACAAGCCAAAAGAAGAAGCGCACACGCCGCCCGGCGCCTTAGTACGCCGAGCTCCTTCGCGCCCGCAAGGACGCTGCCCAAAGAAAAATGCCCCCGTAAGCCGGCGACGCCGAGTAGACACCATCGGGCCCATTTCCGCACAAATCTGTCGACCCACGAGAGGTTGCAGCTGTACATCCCGCACCAATTGCCAAACCCGGAAACTGGCAAATCACCCGTGTCGCCGGCGCTCCGGCGATGTCATCTACCCAAGAAGTTAACTCTAACGCCTGTCTGACGGATCTCGCCTTGCCTGCACGCGACAGCGCGCCAAACAGGGCTGGCGCATAGTCACAAAGGCGTCCCACAGGCAGCCAGGAGTCCAACCACATCAACGCGGAGGCCCCATCACCAAGGCAGACCGATATACTGGCATTAGCCATGGCCTCGACCACCCTGTCTTTGTTGCATGGCAGGCTTGCCCACGGAGCGTCCGGGTTGGTCCTACCTTGCCACACCCATCTCAACCTGAGTGCCATGCCGAAGAAATGTAGGTCAAGGAGACCTAGGCCCCCAATGTCTGTCGGCCGACAGACAATCGGCCAGGCCAACTTGCACTTGCCCCCCGTCGTGCTCACGGTGCATGAAGAAACTTAAGTGCACCTGTTTTTGAATGCCCATTCAGCAAGTCCTGTTGGTCCTCCCTTAATATAAACTGGAATCTCAATCTTAGTCCTATGGACATGCTGCTACAGGCCAGGCAAGATTTCCTTATTTTCAGGGAAATCATGATCTCTGCTTGTTGGGCACTCTAAAAGGTCAGAAATAAGATCATCTTTGACAATGGTCAGACGGAGATCAAAGAATGGAATAGAGTGCTTAGGGAGGATCTTGGCTTAGCGTGTATTAAGGCCAAACCGTGCAGGAACAACCTCATTAGTTCTTGGGGAGATAGCAATTTGTAGAACCATTTTTTCTTCTTCTTTGGGCTTGGAAGCCTTGTAACTTTGTCTACTTTATGTAACCACTCTTTCATTTAATTAAAAAAAAAGAGGTCGTGGGCTCCCTGACCGGTTTGGTCAAAAAAAAGAATTGAAAAAAGTGAATGGATTATGCAAGCAAGGTCACAAATCGGCTCTGCTTAACGAGCAAAGTTAGCTTGCCTAGCTAGCAGAACGTCAAGTGTGTATGGCTAGCTCGGCATCCAAACATGCCCTGGTAGCCTGCGTAACGATCTCTGGATCAGCTAGTGTACAGCACGCGGTGGCTTATTACTGCTCGGCCAGCAGCGGGCCCTGTCCAAGCACGCTGTCAGTATCGGTAGACTAATCTTCCATCCTTTTCCACCAGGGATGAGGTTTGGTTTCCCACTCGCTTCCAGGCACCTCCCCTCCCTACGTAAGTCCTCCTTTTGACATATCACGCGCGCTCGCGGTCAGTCCACGCAGACACAGGAGAGCCACCGGCACGGTAGCCGACTTCAAACTGTCGGCAAGGACCGACAGCTCCGTCCAAACTTTAGTCCTATTCCGACAAGAAACCATGCGCGGCCTCCATTCAGTTCGTGGAAATTACTAGCGGGCACCGCTGCATCCACCGGGACGTGGCAGCAAAATAAAAACAACCAGCCTACAGTCCAATGTAGCTCAGCGCGCGTATAAAGCAGGAGAGCGTTCAGCACTATTCCCCCGTCCACCGAAGTATCCGTGCACAAGTTCACAACCAACGCGGCAACGCCCAAGCCACGAAACTGTCCCTGCGGAGACATGGCGCCACTGCAGCGCTCGTGCGTATGCCCCTACCTTCTCCTGCTGCTCGCGCTGCATCCCAGGTGCCTCCTGACGCGCCTCGCGGCCGCGCAGTTCCCCAGCCGGCAGACGAGGCGCGGCTCCTGCTCCAGATCAAGCGGGCCTGGGGCGACCCGCCCGTGCTGGAGGCGTGGAAGAACACCTCGGCCGTGGGCGGGCACTGCAGCTGGCCATACGTCGGATGCGATGCGGCCGGGCGGGTGGTGAACCTTACCATTGCCAGCGCCAGCATCAAGGGCCCTTTTCCGACGCCGTCGGCGACCTCTCGGCCCTGTCCTACCTCGACTTCTTCAACAACAGCATCTCCGGTGCGTTCCCGACCACGCTGTATCGCTGTGGTTCGCTCGACTACCTCGACCTGTCGCAGAACAACTTCAGCCGTGAGCTTCCCTCGGACATCGGCCACCGCCTAGCGCCGAATCTAACAACTTTGTTCCTAGACAGCAACCGATTCAGTGGTTCCATCCCAGCAGATCTCGGCGCGCTAACAAGTCTTCAGTACATGGACCTGTCAAAAACCCGTTTGATGCCGGCGAGCTGCCAGCCTCATTCAAGAACCTGTCCAAGCTGGTCTACCTTGCCGCGTCACAGTGCAACCTCGTTGGCGACTTCCCGAGCCATGTGGTTGAGATGTCGGAGTTGGAGGTACTGGGCCTGTCAAGGAACGCGTTGACAGGAAGCATACCTCCTGGGATTTGGAGGCTCAAGAAGCTGCAAGAATTGTATGTGTGGAGGAACAACCTCACCGGTGAGCTAGTGGTTGATGAGTTCGCCGCAATGGGATTAACATTTATCGACGTTTCAGCGAATTATAAGCAATGGAACCATCCTGAAAGTGTTTGGGCATTTAGAGAACCTCACAGACTTGTACCTCTTCAGGAACAACTTCTCTGGTGAGATACCCGCAAGCATCGGCCGATTGCCCTCACTAACAGTATTGAGGCTGTACGGAAACAGGTTTAATGGAACCCTCCCTTCAGAACTCGGGAAGCATTCTGACTTGATTTTAGTTGAGGCTGATTATAACGAGTTCACCGGCGCCATCCCGGATGAGCTGTGCGCCAGAGGCCAGTTCCTGTATCTCACCGCCCAGGGCAACCGTTTGAACGGCTCCATCCCGACAGGGCTCGCCAACTGCGCCACTCTGATGATCCTGAAGCTAGACAATAACCAGCTCTCGGGACAACTGCAAGCTTTGTGGAAAGCGTCACAACTTCAGCACGTGACACTACGGAATAACCAATTCACTGGTAGTCTTTTTTTAAGAAAGTGTTTTTTAATATAATCTTGTGCGCCTGATTCTAGCTATTTCCTTTGTATTGCTATCTATTTCTCCGAGAATCCGGAGTGTTTGAGATAATCTCCAAGACCTTAAGGTACATCTCACATTTTTAGAGGAAAAAAAACTGTTGCCACTGAACATGTATACATCCAACTAAACGAAGTTTTTCAGCAAAAATAAAAATATTGATTATCAAATAAAAGAAAAGAGCACACTTTAGAATGAAAAATACAATTCTACTCTTATTTTTCCAACCAGTCTTTGCGAAGATATCCAAAGTGACCACCTTTAAAGATTTACTCGCCTACCAGATCATCTCACTAGCATCCTCATGGTGCAAACAACGCTCAAAACCGCAGCAAATATTTTCTCCTCAAGGTAGCGCGCAAAAATCAAGTATATCAGTTTTTCACAAAAACAAGATTATTACATGAACAACAAATTAGTCTATGTTGCAAGCTCGTGTGCAGACCTACTGAGAGCCTTCACAATGCTCCCATGATCTCCCACAAGGAGAGCACTTGGCACTTCGTTCATACCTTATTAAGAAACTGTAAGCCCCAAATTCTACCGGCTCAGAGAAGCTATCCACGTCGCCTCTAAATCTGTGATTGGTCCGATTTTTTTTCCGAAGAGACCCTTCATTTTAGAAAAATAGCGAATTCGTCCACCCAGGCCCCTGGTCTACAGTATCTCAGCTCAATTTTTTCTGCTTAGGTCCCTGTAAGATGAAGATCCTACGCCCGAAGAAGAAAAAATTCCAAAATTGTTACCATTTTACAGTTACCCGTGCTTCCATTCGGCAGCTACGAACGCGCCACGTCGCTCTAAATTGCCATCTTTACTACATAAAAAGGATGAACGTAAGAACACTGTTTGGTGTCAAAAATTTTCACCTCACTTTTGCCTCTACATGCGACCCAGCCAGCCACCCCGCATCTGCTACAATCACGCGAAAAAATTGAAAACTAAATATAGAACGGAAACAACACATCTGCTACAATCACGCGAAAAAATTGGAAACTAAATATAGAACGTCAACCAGCGCAAATTTAGAAGGTAATGACGGACTCCAATCCCCGTCTCCCTCTCTCTCCCCGCGTGCGCTCTCCTCTCCCTCGATGCATCTGTGATCGCGCCGTGGTCATCCCCGTTTGCTGCGACGACGCCGGTGCCGGAAGCAGCCGCCTCGACGCCACCTTGCGAACATGCCGTCCACGCCCCGAAGCCGCCTTAAAGCCGCCCGTGGCCCTGGCGTCTCGCCGTCGAAGCCGCTGCCCACATCCACTGCAACGCCCGCCGCTACGCTACGCTGGGTCGATCCAAGCGTCGTCAGCGGCCATTGGTACTGTCGGCCCCGACGTCCACTGGTACGGCCGCCTCACCGCCCCCACGCCCCGACGTCCGACGCTGCACCGCACCGGCTCGACCCTAACGCCGTCTGCGGCCACTGCGTCTCGCCGCCGTTGCCGTCCGACGCTGCACCGCAACGTCGCCAACGCCTCTTCGACGACAACTGCTACCTCCCTGCTGCTTGGAGAACCACCAGGTATGCCAACCCTTTCTCTTCCCTTCCTGCCCTGCGGAATGGAGCAGTCATGGTTCCCTTTCTCTTCCCTTCCTGCCCGTCGGAATGGAGCAGCCAAACCTTCGACCATGACTGCTTGCGCTCCTAGACTGTTTGCTGTACTATCTGTTCCTGTTTTTCAAAGAAAAAAAATATGGCCTTTGTGCTCGTAACTTGCTTCATAGAATGACTGACCCATTTGTTGGCCCCCTGTGTATTATTTGTTTTTGATAGTTCCAGTGTCCAGTGGTGTCTTCTCATAGATTTTATGCTGTGTGAAATATATGTGTATACATGTAAACATGGTGATGGTGGTGTCAGTCTATAAATGATTGAATGCATGCCACATCGGAATAAAGTGTCATGTAAACTAGCTCGACGATTTATAACTTTATTAGACATCTTACTTGCAACTGATTTCTCATATTTACTGTTTTCCCCTTTGTTCAAATCAAAAGGGGTTATGACTTCATTATTTGCATCTGATCCAACAGGAAACGAAGTATTGCTTCCTCCAGGTTGTTCAGGAGAAGGTGCAGGTGAACTTGAGATATTCCCTTTGGGAATATTGTTAGGTAACTTCTCCTTGGAAACTGATTTGGTTGGGGTGATAACAGCAGCTGTAGCAGGCAAATAAACGATACAAAGTTAAATATAAACAAACAAAACAAAAAAAAATATGACCCTGCAGGATTAAAACCTTTATTCTTCTTAAAAATTCATTCTTCTGCTTCCAGTGCATCATCTGCATGTTACCTGGAAGAATAACAGCAGTAAATTGTAATTACAGCCACTAATATTAGCCAGTTGACAATTAGTATTTACTTATTTTGGTGGGTACTATTTATAGTCTTCTAATTTGTAGTCTTCTAAGTTGAATATAGAAAATTCTGACAAAGAATAATCACGCAGCAATGTGCATGTTTTACTTATTTTGATGGGTACTATTTATAGTCTTCTAATTTGTCTTTGGCTATAACCATTGTTGTTGCCCTACGGATACTATGAAAATCAATTTGCACTTATAGTTTGGGAGAACAGAAGAGGATAGAATAAAATGGTATTGCAGGCTGTACCTTCATTTGGTTCAGTGCTGACAATTTCATTCCATGGACGGACGAGTATGACTTGATCTCAAATACATATGGATTGAATCTGATAAAATGCTTAAAATCTATCATCAGTCGATGTAGTCAATTCAGTTAGGAACTGACCCTGTAGCCATGTATGCGTACTGGCTTGTGGTGATGTTGACTTGTGTTTCAAATTAACTTCAGTTTCACTTCTGTATGTAAACAATTCCTGTTCTAAATCTGAATGTCTGTGGAGGAAGTGCATTTGCATTCTGATAAGTCATTACATTGTCAGGGTTCAAATAGCTATTTCTTGATATGATTCACGTTGCATGCAGCTAAAGCCAGTTTCATCTTCTACAAGCAGTTTCCAATTCTTCTCCAGGTAAAATTTTATAACAGTGACATTAACTATCAAATTTATGATGTTCATTCATTCATAATTTAATTTATGCCCATCTCTTTCCACCCTGCAGAATGGTTGGTTCCCAAAAATCTTAATAGTTATTCATTATTCTCATTCTACACCCAAAAAATGCAGCGATTTGTGATGATATTGCATCACCTGTCACATGTTTATGTACCCAGAAAGATGTTTGAATTTCTCAGTTTTTGTGACTAGAAGGGTGCATTTAGTGTTTTGTCTCTACATCCTAAACCATACTATCACCTAAAAATCATCTGTTTGATCCAACAACGACATGCATGGATGATAGTTAAATACGTATCTTGGTGCCATGAGTATATATGCCCTAAGATGTTGTACGTTGTTACTTGCATTACCATATATTTATTTTAGACTATGGTTCAGATCATCTCAGCTTCAAATAAATAAAATATTGTATTTCTCAATCTAAGGAATGAGAATTAATCGGCATGGCCTTTTCTTTTACTACTTCACATAGTTCTATATAATGGCATCACGTTCATGTTAGGCTACCTATGTCTACCATTAGAGTGTAGTTTCGTTTCTAAGTTGTTTGTGTTTTCTGTCTATCTGGGCTTCTTAGCTCAACCCACATAAACTGACTCATACCCGACTAATAATTTGGAGCAAGGGAAAAAGAAACAATGACAGATAGCCAATCCGGGATACCATTTAGTGCTCTAACCTATTTATTTATAATTCATTACCCTGTGTCGTCCTTCATATTCAAATTGTTAAACTAGCCGGTGCTAACTCTTTAGGCAAAATTGGTGGTATGGTAGACATACGCAATGCTTGATCGGTTTTCAGTATGGCAGTCTCCCCACCAGCAATAACCATTTTAATCATTGCATCTGATAGCGTGTCTGTGTGATATCGTCTTGCAGAGTTAACCAAGGTGGTGGTCCAGACATCAAACGGACTCATTGTCCTAGGCTACGTCGGCTTCTTCGTCAAACAAATCTTCCTGCCCATCAACAACATCATCACTCCTAGCTTAGGTTTGTGGCTATTCTTCCCTTACACAGTAGTTTTTCATTGCCATCACTCCACCTCATTATCAAAACTATTTGTTGTCTCTAAAATAATACTCTATGCTATGAAACTAAATATTGTTTCTTACAAAAGTGACAAGAAGAGTTGATGGACACGCCAAGGTCAAATGGTGATCGGGTACCTTTTAGAGACCTTACAAATACACTAGATGGAAGTGATCGCACAAATACCCCATCAATAGGTACTGTTTTTTTCAGAGTGCTACTTTATTTGCCATATGTCTTATAGATACATAACAATTTTGCTATGCTTAAATTTTTCAGATTGGAACACAGCAGATGAAACAGATGAAAACAATGACTGGCTCCATAGGCAGTCAACCTACGATGATGCATCGGGTACACATTTTTAGCCATTGCTTGATATTCTGAGCAATCCATCCTAGAATGCATTCATTGAAGTGGCATTCCGTTATATATCTATTGTCTGGATATGCACCAGGTCCCATAAACCAGCTTGGCTGCTGTCCAAAGCAGTGTAAGCGTGATCTTGACAGAGCTCGAAATGCGGCAATGTCTCCCCGAACAAAGGGCACTACTGAATAAGAGAAAGCGTGAATCGTATGCATCCAAAAAGAAGGCAAAGATGTTACAAATGACTCTAGAGGAGACTGCCCAGTCAATAGGTATGTAAATAAACCATTTAATTTTGTGTGAAAATATCGTGATGTTGTAGGATACTTACTATATCAATATGTTTTTAGACGGACTCGTCCCGTCAAGCATTGGAGTTCCAGTTAATATTGACGATGGTTTGACCGGGACAGATATCAACATTGCTCATGAAATGGGTACATTTTTTATAGATATGGCGGCTTTGTTTTTAGTTATAAAAGAGTTTGAACTAACAAAAGTAATTGACAATGTTGTACAAACTTTATTGTCACATTATTTTAATTATTATTATATGTTCTTCATGATTTAGACGTTGAGACCCATCCCTCGAAGATGTCGTCACGTGCCCAAAAAGTAGTAATCCTGATTACTTTAGAGCACAAAGGGCTGCAATGTCTCCTGAAACAAGGAGACAAGTGAACAAGAGGCGACGTGAGCTGTATGCGATGAAAAATGCAAACAACAATGTTGCAAGAATGATAGAAATGACTCAAGAAGATAAGAAGTTGAAACGAAAGGAGTACAACAGAAATTACAATACGTCCGTGAGAAAACACCGAGCCAACACTTTGCATCCGGATTCGATCGCCATGGAGAGCCCTCACTCGCAACCCTAAACCTATTTTCCCTTCTCCACCTCAAACACCTAAACCGGTTTCACTTGATATGGATATACACGAGTTTGGGGGCACGCTGTTTACATTCTTGGGGTTGTAGTTGAAGATGCGAAGTTGAAACCCCCGAATTGATCGCGGCACATACCATACATAGGCATCGGGTGAACAATGGAGAGAGAAATGCCCTTATGTCACGTCGCGATAAGGCTTTTGAATCAAATGTTGGAAGAATGACTAGGGGTTGTGCAAATGGAAATAGGTGTGATGTGAACGGCGGTACACAATCGAGTGTGGTTCATAACGGTACATATATTATTTATGTCGTCATTTTGTAATTCACTCTTCTATTCGAAAAACTCATGCCATTTGGTTACTGCGCAGATGGTGTCACCGCGAGGAATCTGAGTTCCACCGCCTAATAATTTTACGTGCACGCAAAACACAACCGTGCGTAGTTGATGAAACCTATCCGATGCCTCCACAGGCCTAATAATTGCAATGGCACACGCAACCGCGGCCGTCTCAGTAGTTGATGGTACCGCTCAATGCCTCAAAGCGGTGCACAACCTGATATGCCGGACGATGTCGTCGAGGATGGTATTTTCTTTACTAAATTTTTGCAATTTTGCTTACCTTATATGCCATCATGTTCGTGAGTCATGCATATATGTGCTTGTCTTTAGTGTCTGGAACTATGACGCTGGATGTCATATTTGAGGAAGACATTGAAGAGGAGGAGGCATACTTTTCGCCGGACAAGGTACCACGCTTAATAAAGAAAACAGTTTTTCGCAATTGCAAAACATGTGTAAAACATCAATATTTTGGCGAGAATCACGACGAGGGATGGAGACGAGCACAATGACGACACGGATGTCGGGATAATAGTGAGCCTGATGTCCCGGATCCATACGACCGGGTTTATGCTAATCTCCCATCGAGTCGCACATGCTAAAGTCGGTGGAAAAATCGCAAGCACCGCGCAAAAGAGGATCGAGGGTGAACCACGGTTTTCTGCCGTCGGGGATGATTACTCTTGAAACTCCCGATACACCACCGAGCTCGAGGAGATTGTGGTCAAGCTCGGATGCGATGCTAGGCACTTTCGTGCAAACATCGGATATTTTAATGGCCACTTCTCTTTCACTTCTTTGTATTGCCACCTAGATCGTGTTACCACAAACATGAGAACCTGTGGTATCTACACGTTCCGTGCTCATGGACAGATTTACCATAACATACGGTCTTTTGGTAAAGAGGATGGTGTTGAAAAGAGACACCTTGAGCTTTATTTTTTTCTGACGACGATCCGTCCCTCGAGCATCGGATGAGCAAGTGTCGTAGCGGTCTTGAAAAAAAGACAGGGGAAGTTATTGAGCAATTGGTTGGGATTCTTAATGGGAATCCCTACTCAAAGAACTACGGCGTATGGGACACGTTGAGAACGTCGAGGATTATCGTATCGAGTTCAACCTTGACCCGTGACTTGACCGAGAGAACATATAACGAGCCTATCGCAAAAGAGGTGGCCGCCGATGCGGGTTGAGGGGAGTGGCGTCTAGGCCAATTCCAAAGATAGCGTGGTCCCGCAAGGGGCCGGACCGGTCCATACATGGCATCCGGCTCATATATGGCGTGCTATGACCCGCTTTCATACCCGCTTTTTAAGCCCGAAGGGTGAGCTCGGATGGCACAATTGCATTCGAAAAAAATGTTACTATGGAAGAAGTTGAGAGAGCTCGAGAGATCCGCAAAGGCGTCTTGAGAAAGAGGGTGCGGTGATGGCGATGATGATGGAGGTACCTTGAACCCTTTTCATTAATTCAATATAAACTTAGTTACTGTTATATCATAGTACTAACTTCGACCATTGTCTCCCTTGCGAGAACCTCTTGGAAATGTGTGTTGTATCCGTGCGCGACTACTCTTTGCTACAAGGTCCGGATCGGGGCAAATGTATTTAATCCAATACTCTATGGCGGCCGACTTTTCCAACGATTTGTCTGTCGACACGCACATCAAGATTGAGAGCTCGCGTTTAGACTACATACGGAACAATCGGGACTCTTTAAGAGCCGACCTATATCAAGGCACGGTGGGCGGCATGCATGCATGGGGTGAAGGGAGTGCCGAGAATGTCGGAAGGCGCTTGTGTTATCTTCTTCATTCATAGGAGGACCCCGTGATATGAGGCGCCGGTACATGGATGCAATGGCTCTCGTCGCGAAAGTATGGTAAACCTGATATCTTCCTCACGATGACGTGCAACCCTAACCGGGGACGAGATCAAGAATGAACTTTATCCGGGCCGGACACGCAAGACCCGTCCGGATCTCGTCACACGCGAGTCTTTAGAGCAAAGTTAGATGCAATGAAGAAAAATGTTGATGGAGAAAGACATCCTTGGGAAGGTGAAGGCCTACGTATATGTGGTGGAGTTCGGAAGAGGGGTTTGCCGCATGCACAATTTGGTTACTAATAATGGAACGGAAGTACAAGCTCACATGTCTGAGCAATATGACATGATTATCGGTCTTGAGCTACCAAACAAGAAGAAATACCACGAGCTCTACAAGATGGTAACAAAGCATATGATGCATGGTCCCTGTGGGAAGCTTAATCCATTTTGTCCGTGCACGGTGGTTAAAGGCGAATGCAAGAACCATTACCTAAAGCATTACGTGAGTCAGCGTCACAAGGAAAGGATTCATACCCGTCTATCGGCGACGCAATGATGGGCGTGCGGAAAAAGTATGAGGCCATTTCTTGGACAACCCGGTGGGTCGTGCCTTACAACCCCTGTCTGCTGCGTACCTTCAAGCGCCATATAAATGTTGAAGCATGTGGGAGCATCAAATCGATAAAGTACATCTTCAAGTACATATACAAGGGACATGACGGGGCATCGGTGGCTATGAGGGAGGGGCGACAAAGCCGATAAGAAGGGCGACGTTGATGAGATCAAGCAATATAGAGAGGCCCGTTGGGTGGCGCCTCGAGGCGCTATGGCGGATATATGGCTTTGACTTGAGCAAGAACTATCCACCCGATTACAACAATTTGCGGCTTCATCTTCCGTGCATGCACATGGTGTCATTCCATAAAAAGGACAAGGTTGACGAGATTGTTAATAAGCGGGCGCGAAGATTCAATGTTGGCTAGCGTATTTTGATTATAACAAAAAGCATGAGGCATCCCGTGGAATCTTGTATCGGGACTTCCGGAGCATTTCACTTGGCGGTCTAATGGCAAATTCCGCGACCTAGAAAGAACTCTGTTTTCCAAGTTGGTAGAGTCATATCGGCTCATCCCGCGAGAGGGAGAACGCTACTTTTTTGCGTGTCCTCCTAAATAATGTTCTTTGGTGCTACCTCATACGAACACCTTAGGACCGTCGATGGAGAGCCGCTACCTTCATTCCGTGAAAGTCTGCGCAAAGGAGGGGTCTAATCGAAGAGGACAATACCTTTGGATGAGTGTCTAATCGAAACTACTTTATTCGAGATGCCTTCCTCTCTACGAAGGCTATTTGCAACAATAATAGTATTACGTGAGCCACATGATGTGTTTGGTTTGTGGGAAAAGCACTATGATGCAATGTCGAGGAGGACTACGGCCGTAATAATCCATGTCGAACTGGTGCAGCAAATGGTTTTGATAGATATTAGAAACATGGTCTTTGTCTATGGGGAAGGAGTTTCATAAATTGCCTCTTCCTAAAATTGATGATACATACGACAATGCCCGGCCGTATTCCTCGAGAGATACTTGAGGAGAGTAGAGTCGAGCTGGACCCCAAAGATGAGTTTTGTGCGACTCACTCAACAACAGCAAAAGATCCGCTTCACGATGAGATAATGGCGGCCAGCGGCAAAAAAAAAGGGCGGGATGTTCTTTGTGGATGGACTGGCGGTGCGGGAAAAGACATTTTTGTATAGGGCACTTATCGGAAAACTATGTAGCCGGGGAAAAGATTGTGTCGTGGCTACGGCAACATCTGAGTCGCGGCATCCATATTGCCGGTGGGAGGACAAGCCACTTTCGCTTCATGATACCTCTCAATGCTAAAGATGGCGATGGATGCAAATTCACTAAACAAGATGGTACGTCCAAGTTGCTACGTCAAGCGGCTCTCATAATATGGGGCGAGGCATCTATGACAAGGAGGCAAAACGTGGAAGCACTAGACAAGAGCCTACGAGATACAATGAGCCGGTCGGACCTTACGTTTGGTGGGAAGGCGGTTGCCTTTGGCGGGGATTTCGGCGGGTCCTCCTGTTGTGCCGAAAAGGATCCGGGGCTCAAATAGTCGGACTTCTCTCTGGCTCTCATCTTTGGGAATCCATGCGCCACCTAAAGCTCGTCCGCAACATGAGGGCTCGGAGCGACCCGGTGGTTTCGCAGATTATCATTTAGCATTGGTAATGGAGCGAGGAGGAGGTTCACGGTGATGATGATGTGCGGATTCGGAAAGAGATGCGTGTCCCGTACTCGCAGCGTCTTTGAGAAGGATCTTCGCATATTGATCGACATCATCTTTCCGGACCTAAACGCGCAAACATGGCGAATAAAGACTACATCACCACCGGGCGATTTTATCTACGTAGCGATTGGGTGGACATGATCAATATGAAAATGATTGATATGTTCGAGGTGGCGAGATGGTGTATCCGCGGTTTTGACTCTGCGTAGATGATCCGGATAACTACTATCCAAGAGAGTTCATACCGGTCTCAACCCGGCCGCTTGCCTCCACACGTCTTGAAGCTCAAGCTCGGGTGTCTGTCATCTTGCTTCGAATATTGACCACGCTAATGGGGCGCACCCAATCGGTACAAGGCTCAGCTTGGTGCGGGGTTCTCAAAAAATACAATCGGCGCTGAAATCGTGGTTGGGCAAACATCTTTGGGAAGCGGGTATTCCTTCCTCGAATACCCACGTGCCCGTCGATGAGATATTCCGTTCGAGTTTAAGAGGAAGCGATTTCCTATCGGTGAGTTTCGCCATGACTATCAACAAGTCACGGGGCCAAACCATCCCGAATTGGGTGTGTATCTGCCCGCACGGTGTTCTCTCACGGTCGGTTGTATGTTGCGATGTCTAGAGCCACGTCAAGGCGAATATCAAGATCCTCGCCCTCCCGGGATGCGGGCGGGAGGAGGAGGCCAAAAAGATGGAGAAGAAAAATGCTAGAAAGAATGGCGTTGAAAAAAATAAAAGAAATGCAACAAGGAAAAAAAAGGTAAGGATAAAAGGCGACCGGCGGCAGTTGATGGGATTTTCACGAAAGAATATTGTATGGAAGGAGGTTCTAACGCTAATAGGCGAGGTAATACACTAATACTTACAATGTATTTTTTAATTCAATTTATATTGTACAAATATTATTTAACTAACGTCATATTTGTTGATATTCCTAGGTACTTCAAATTGTTTATCAAACTCTACAGGAGGTGTTATATGTACAAATCATTTGTACATTTTACATTCTCGATCTGTATATGCAACTACTTGTGCATGGTGTATATCCCGATGATGTCAAATAATTAACATCCCTCGCTACATTTGGTATTGTTATGTCGATTCACGACATATTATGGTGGTTATCGGTCTGCCAAGTCTCTATTTTTATGTTTTTAATCTTTATTATTACACGTGTGCTATCTAAAGCCTACTCCAAGTATGCATAACGAGCTAACTGCATGTTTCCTTCATCGAGCTTCACTGTCGATTTTTATTTCTCAAATTTGTTTATTAGGTAAAGATAAGCCCATGACAACTTAACTGCAAGATTTTTTCGTTTATTTGGTAAAGATTCATCGAGGTTCGTATTTCAAGAAGATAGGTTTATGCGATCCATGTTTTTTTATATAAAATTTAGTTCCCCATGAACGTACGGGTATTTAACTAGTCAAATATATACAGGCCTCTCCTTAGAAAAACGACTCGCCTCTTTCTCTCTTCCTCCCGTTCTCTCTTCCCCGACGCTCTCTCCCTCCCCATCCCGACGCGGCGGCGGCCAGCCAAGGTGGGCGTGGCGGCGGCGCCGGCCTCCCTCCTCCTCCTCTCGTTCTCCTCCTCCTGCTCCCCTTCCCGTCGCGGCGTGCCAGCCAGGCCAGCGATGTGTGTTGTGGCCTGCTACAGGAAACCCTAGGGGCGCGGCGCCAGGCGCGAGCGACCCCACGACGATGGCGCCTCCCGCCGTCCTCCTCAGGCCTCCCTGCGCCGCGCGCGTCCGTCGCATCGATCAGGTACATCCCTTCTCTTCCCTGCCTGCTGTGGTGACGACCACCCAAACCCTAGCTTAACCCCCTTCCATTAGATGCTAGCTGCTAAATGGGACTCGATGCTAACAGTTCTTTGCAGCAGGTCTTGATTCAATCCTAGATCAAAGATCTTTTTTTTTTTCCTCAAATACATATGATGTGTTTGATTGCATTTTCAGTTCCCAATATGTACGCCACAACACTGGTGTGCCAAGTCCAGAAGCAGCCTTCTGAATTTCAATCTTAGGTTTCATTTTTCCGGGGGCACTGTCATGTATATTTTATCATGTAAGGATGCTGGCTTGACATAATATGTTCTCAACTTAGGTATCAGAGAGCAACAGCTGAGAATTGTACAGTCCAGTCCATTGAATTCTTAATCTTTAACTGAGGTACGGAGCTACTGATATACTGATAATTATAGAGCTACTGATATACTGATAATTATAGAGCTACCCTCTTAATCTTTGTTATTATGAAGTCTATGATCTTGCCAAATTAATCTGAGCCTATGTTCAAGTCTATGATTGCTGCAAATTGAATCTGAGCGTTTGTCCATGTCTGTGATGATTGCAATTTCAATCAGAGCATGTTTTCATGCATAATTTAAGCATATATCCCTCTGACTTTTGAGAGATTTTCCTTTGCTTATTAATATTTGCTTGTTTCATTGCACATGTACAGCTCACTGTGCTCTACATGATGGAGAAGTTGTTCAGGTAAGCAAGGCATGCCTTACATCTGTAGCTTTGTATTAATTATAAATGTATGATGTAATTTCAGTCCATTGCAAGCCGAGTAAGTGTCAATGCATTATGTTGCCTTCAGCTGCTTAGTTAATATAGTTTCTTGAGTGCCTAATTACTCAGTTTATTTGTCATTACTTGCAGCCAAAACTTCGATTCGGTCATTGGTATTATTGAAAATTGGCTCGTCAGATGACAATGTCCTTGAGTTTGGCACCGTAGCACTTTCAGAAACTGTGAATTCCAAAGGCTAGTTTAAGAAAAAATATTCTATTTGTAATATATACTGCCTTGGTCCTATGGAAGTTGCTATACTCCATATGTGATCTGGATGTTGGCCAACGAACTAAAATTCTATTACTGCTCCTTGTGTACCGAGTTCTATAGAATATGTAATGGCTTGAGTTCAGAAAGCTGTTTTTAAGCATTACTATTAGTTATGCCCGTGTCTTGATGGAAAGGCAAAGAGATAGAGAATGGCGATACTGATAATTAATAACAGAGCTACACATAGAAACATGAGTCTAAAACTATTGTGTCCTCAAAGTTTAAATGGCAGGCCTTATTATTCCAAAAGCTTTGTATCATGCTTATTTTTTACTCTTGTGTGTGCTGTTTCAGCTTAGATTACTTCTATTCAGATTTTTATTTTTTTAAATCTGAACTCCTAACTGATAATGAAATAGAAAGAAAAGCCTCTTGTGCATCTTCACTCCCCACATATTTTCATGATATATTCCTTTTTTTAGACACATGCTTTGTCGATCCCAGAAATATATTGACAATTGACATGACAATCTTCCAGTTAATCCAAAAACACATATGAAGACCACCTATGAACCACATTAGTTATTTCATTTTGTTGTAGTTCTGTCGCAGAAAGTTATGCAAACCACTTGCTTGGAGCTAGTGTAACCTGTACAGTTCCCCAAAGTATGGTATGGACCCCTTGCGCCATGTGACTACTCCATGACTGTTGTTGAGACAGACTGGGTGGCAGGCCACCGAGTTTCACATTCTTGGTTAGATTTTTACTGAATTTCAGTAGGGAAAAATGAGATTATTTTTACATAGCATCATAGATTACAAAGAAAATGACCATTACAGCTTGAGTCCATGGCAACCTTGAATCTTTTATTCTATTTTTGCTGCCACCAGCCAATTGCTTCCTGGGCGATGAGCAAGCTACAGTTTGATACTCTCCAGCTAGCAGCAACTAATTTTCTGTTGTCTGATCAATCTACAATTTGACTTGAGGTTTGATTCTGCAGGTATGCCATGGCTGGTCAACTAACCCAAAAAGTGGCGTATATAGCTTTGGCGTGGTTCTTTTCGAGCTTTTGACACGTAGAAAGCCAGTAGATCATACAATGCCTACAAGGTAGCAAAGATTGGTAACTTGTGGTTCTAAAGAGATCATATTTGAATGTCATCTCTGTGTATTGATTTAGATTCCCCTATTATTCTTATATGTTTTCAGATTACCTCAGGTGATTTGCTGGGATTGCAGTATGGCGTGTGTTTTCCATTTTCACCGCGCACGTATAGTTCCAATGTTGACTGCTGGGTTCTTATACTGCTTAAATAATGACAGGTAAGATTGTGCTTGGACTTTAGCATTGTTTCATGACTTCAAGAGGCTAATTTATACATCATCTGTAATTGTTTCCCAAGGCGCTACTTTCGGTGAGGTGCCCCATCATTGTCACACCGAGTACAGCAAAAGCACCTTCTTTCACCCGGACAAAATAATTCAAGTTGATCATGATGATCCCTTTTTTCCCCCTAATTGGATTGAAATAATATGCACAAAACAATGAAGTCTCAAATTTGGGTCTGTGTTCCAATAGTATATTACCACACACTTTAGATGCTTCCGTTTTTCCTTCATGATATCTACATTGGTACATTTAATTTTGCATGTGTGTGTATCCAAGAAAGAAAAAAGATGAATTCTTTGTATCTATAGAATATAGAACTTTATGATAGCATTTAGGAAAAAAATTGGCTATAGAAGTTAACAGAGATCTTTCAGCCTGAAAAGAAAACACTGTGCCATTGGATGGTTCCTTGAAGGTGTATGTGGTTCCTATTGCATTGGTGAACCATGAAGCATAACTTGCTAAATTTGTTGTCAACTAATTAGTAGCTGTCCTGATCTGATGTATTTCTTACTGACCCTATAAGCAAACAACAGGTTAGGTTACCCAACCAAAAAATATTAGAAGCTTCCTTGCACAGTAATCACTGCTATTTATCTCACCATTTTCTGGGATTTATATAGGCACTGCGGCTGTATTTCCTAATAATATATGTACCATTGCCTTTGTTCTACATTTCTCTTATGCTAATTGCTGGCATTATCTTTCAGTATTCCAAGTATGTCATTTGATCTCCTGGGGTTGAAGGAAAAGGCCGGCATGGCTGTGAGTGGCAACCTAAAGCTGCTTGCTGGTTATTATCTACAATTCATCAAAGCCAACTACATCACATCTGGTAATTGTTATTCCCACAGCTTCTCGAACACCCAAGTTTTTAGGCTTTAGTGGAATGGAATTTGGGTTTCCACCCTGGAACTTGGGTTCTCCTGTTATCATTCTCCTTCCTTTATTTTGAACCTTTGATAACAGTAGAATACTAGGGCTGTGAAGCCCCATGCCATATGAACATAAGCCTTTCTGACTGATAACAGTAGAAGACTAGAGCTGTGATTGACCCATGTCGTATGAACAATATGATGCAAATGCAGCTTTGCCTGCTCTACGTATGGTTTCAGTGCTCAACCTCAATGCAAATGTTCAGGTTTCTGATCGGTACTGTTTTGTTGTTGTTGCATTCATGTGTCCAAACAGTCATATGGCATTGCTGATGCTCATCGTTAATATAGGTTTAAGTTAATATTATTCTGACATGGATATCTCTGTTTCTCTTAGATCTGCAATGGACTGCAGCTCTGATGAGTCGTCAGAGGGTAAATGAGACAGATATTTTTTTGTCCCCAGATTACCGAGTCATGCTAACATGTTGTTTGCAGAACCATAACATATTTTAATATATATATAGTAGTTTTCAACTAGACACATGTAGTTCCTTTCAGTAAACTGATTGATGCTATTGAAAATCATCAACTTGCAGATGCTCTTTATGTTCTTTTAAAATTAAAATATTACTGAATCATGCTATGTTTTCATGACCACGCTAACATGTTCTTTTCAGTATGTGTAATAGTTATTAACTGAATATAAGTTTCCCATTATTTAAAAAAGCATGTTCTCAGTTGCAGTAGTGTTTCTATGAATTAGGTGCTATATATAGCTTCTCTGGTCCATTCAACCAAACTAATTTGCATTTCACTGAACCCATTACACATGCACATATACTATTAGTCTAGAGCTACATATAGCCTTGTGAGTGACAAATAATGCTTTTTAACCATACTACTATTTCTTCATGAACTATGTACTAACTAAATACGTGTAGTTTTTGTTTTCTACTGTTCGCAGAAGTCACTAAGAAGATATCTGACATTCTTTAAAATGGTGACTTCCATATGGTTAGATGAATTAATTGATTCCGATCGTGTTACCCCCTCCGTGA
This sequence comes from Hyparrhenia diplandra, assembly GCA_015847255.1. Lineage (NCBI taxonomy): Eukaryota > Viridiplantae > Streptophyta > Magnoliopsida > Poales > Poaceae > Hyparrhenia > Hyparrhenia diplandra. Next base: position 149,669 of record JADLZK010007610.1, on the reverse strand, counting down.
GTTGCTATCCCAATAAGATTGTCAACTATTCTTGTTTCTGTATGTAGGTGCCTTCTGTTCTTTAGGACAAAGAACATGTCGAAAAAGTCTACCTGAAGTCAAGCTGCTACTATGTCGAGATGAATGCCCATGATATGGTGCCTTATATGCAGTAATTGTTGTAGCTGTGAACATTGAAACCCTATTGCTATATATGCGGTGATTGTTATAGGTGCCTTATATTAATTTATTTTTGTTCTTCTCAATTTTATAGTGTCAAGACCATGAACATGTTGAGAAATTGATCACGTTCAAGGAGTTGGTCGTAATTCCACCACAAAACCCTGTCAGCAACAAATTCCAGCCCCAACTAGGCTATGTATAGTTATTTAAAATCCTCGTCATGCATGCTCTACCTATGTGCATGTGTAATGTTATACACCTCCGATCGGCTTTCATGTCGGCGCGCAAAGGCGCGCCATTCCACTAGTTTCTAATAAATTTACTCTTCACTATCTCCCGCGGGATGAGCAGAATCCCCCTCAATCCGGAGCACGACACCTACTGCCAGCGCGGAGTCCCCAAGCCTCTGAGTCATTTAATGAGGTGGCAAACACCAAGTGTAAAACCTAGTGCCACTCGATGGAATCACTCAATGCAACACACTAGGAATTGTTCTCTCAATCAATCAAATGTGATCTCTATCAAATCCTGGGTGGACACACTATCTTGGATTTATCAGGATTTTCCACACTACACATTAAGTGGTAGGCGGCGTCCCGTCGACGGTGGCGCTATGTAGTGACTTCGTGAACTTCAAGATTTTTCGGCTTAGTCCTTCCGAAGGTGCTCATAGGGTAGGGTTTTCGCGTGCGTGTGTTCATAACGGTGAGTGTACGTCGCGTGTTATGAGCGTCTGCGTTGTACTGTGTAATTTCAAAAAAAAAAATGTGATCTCTATCAAATATTTGAGAGTAGAGTGCCAAACCTAAGCACAACATGTGGGCAACATGTGCTCGACTAGGACCAAGGGCCGGCCATCCCTTATATAAATTATAGAGAGCGCAAAAATAGCCAATATATCCTGCGTGCGGTTCTACGCACAGAGGTCGGACCGCCCAACTAGTCAGACTGCTCTATCCAATGGACAATTATCCCGCATGCTTTGAGGTAGAAGTAGAATGCTCCGCGAATTGGCTTGTAGTCCAATGGTAGGACGGTCCAGTGAGACGCTACCCACTAGGGTTCAAATCCTGGTGCTCGTACCTTTTCTTGGAATTTTCCTAGGATTTACCGACGTTATGAATTAAGTAGTAAGCGACGTTCCCGTCAACGACGAGGCGCCTATGGTGACTTCGAGAATCTCCAGATCTGCCGGCTGCCCAGTCCTTAGGTGCTCATAGAGGTAGGGTTTGCGTACGTGTGTTCATAGGGGTGAGTGTACATACGTGTTGTGAGCGTCTGCGTTTTACTGTGTAATTCTAAAAAAAATGAAATAGAATGCTCCGGTGTGGGCTCTAGTTGGGCCCCTAGATAGGTACCCCAACTCTGATGCACACCAGAGGCCGAGGTGTTCCTCCTTTCAAACTTCGCCCAGTCCGCCGCCGTTTCAAGGCCAGGCACGGCCGAAACGCACCTCCCATGGAAATCATAACCTGAAATGCTGAGTAGTCACCAGGCCAAAGCCCATGACAGAACGGTGCAGCACCAGCCGTGGAATGGCAGGACACCACCAAATTTTTGATATAATATCAATACCAATCGGGTGAGTACTATTTTTTTTTTGCAAGCAAACAATGCCATGACACCAAAATTGAGCACAAACACATATAACTAAGTGAGAACGTGGCTCATGACCATGGAGTAAGAACAACAACAAAAGCATAAGAGTAGTGAAGTATTTTTATAAAATTAGAAGTAAACTTTAATCCATGAACAAAATAGTATTATGTTCTAAAGTTTAGGGCTTAAAGTTTTAGTTGTCTAAACTTTATTTATTCCCAAACATAGCCAAATAAACTTTAGTTCAATAATTGAAATATGGCCATACATGTTGTGCTTACGGGTGGGTATAATTGACAAAAACAAAAAACAAAAAAACAAAAAAAACCGAGACTGAAATAATCAAAACTGAAAAATTCGGTCATAGGTTTGCTTTCAGCTTCAAGGTAACTGAATTTATTAAGATAACTAAAATACTCAAGCATAACAGCAGAGGCCCCTCTCTTAAGAGGGAGGAGCGATCCTGCGTCCGTGCCCCACCCGCCAGTCATTGCGTCCCGTCTGGCAGCCTCCTCCACCCCGACGCTTGAAGACTTTGTAGACAGGTGATTGAGGTGATGTATCGGCAGAAAGCATCAGGTATTGTGCCCGGTAAGGCGTAGGCTGTACTCGGGGGGCAGCTTCTGAGGGTGGTGACGTCGCCACAGGGGATTTGACCCCTGTACGCGAGGGAATCCACCAAAGGAGTCTTAGCTTTTATAAGCTGAAGCCTTTTCTTTTTTTTTTTCTTTTTTTGAACAAATACACCTTTATTCATTAAGGTGAACTTATTCGTGAGCCTTCAAAGCAGCCTCCTGCCAAGCCGAGATTGACGCGGCGGAGCAGGTGGGAAGCAACCTAGCCCCTCTCTCGAGTACCTGCCTCAGAGCGAGAGGAGGTGCTGATCATGCAGCGTATGGGCTCCATCAACGATCCATCTATGACAGGGCTGGTGGACTACGAGAAGCTCTATGGCAGCGGGGACCTGACAGCGGCCGATACCGAAGCAGTTGACAAGTTCTTCCCAACTGTTCGGCAGCGAAAACGCAAGGACACCTCTAGATCGTGCCACCGTGTAACTATTGTTTGTTCCTTTTATGTAATATCGACATAAATATCTTCTGCTAGGATGGTCCAGCTTGGCGCTTTGTTAGATGCACATTATATGTTTGTCTAAACATTTCTTCATAATACAATCAAACATAAACCTTTTTTAGTATTCGTGAAAAAAAAATAAGGTGAACTAGTACAATCAAACTGCAGACAATTTTGCGATAAGCTAGGGGTGATTGCCAAACAAAGTTATGAAAAAAAAAAAAGGTGGCACATAGAGGTGATGTTCTTTTGATGCAAAAAAGGTTGCCAAAATTGGTATGACAAATTAAAGGTGATGTTTTTAATGCAAAAATTAAAGATGATGTTGGAGACAGATGCGGTGGTTCTTGGGCGTGCACTTCAATCGAAGAGGTTGGATCGGAGCCCATATACAGTACTTTGTTTATGCACAATCTTCAACTAATATACCTATAGGGCGTGTTTGGTTCCCTTCCCATCCTAACCAGGCCAGCTCCAGGGAGCTTGGCTGCCTTTGGCCAGGCTAGCTCCATGCAAGAGGCCTAGTTTGGTTGCCTGCATCTCTGGAGCCAGGTTAGGATGAGATGGTGTTTGGTTTCAAGCTAGTATGACCAGATTCAAACTCCACTGCATAGCCCAAGTTCCATGCACCTCTTGCATGACCATGGTAATCTTACCACCCCCACACACATATGCAGTTTACATCAACTTCCAAATGAGGAACCCAACTAGCAAGGCAATAACTACCACTATTACAATTTTAAAAACTGTAGGCCACATGGCAAATCGACACAAATGAAAATCATGAACTTGCACTTGTTCTAGCATAGGATGATTGTCAGCTTCCATCTCCTCTGGATGGGCATGTTCAGGACCATAGAAGGCCAACCTTGCCTCAATTTCTGTGTTGTACTTCTTGTAACAATTCCCTGGGTAACCATCCACTTGAGCATGAGCAAGTGGCCAACTGGAGTAAACACCAGGCACCCTCCCACAGTGTACAACATACCAAGCCATCCCTAGAAAAATATCATCATAGGCAATGGCATGGGCTCAGATTTGAAAATAAATCATCATAGGCAATAGACATGTGCTCAGATCAATGAAAACAACATCACAGGCATAGGACATGTGCTCATATCAATATCAAAAACATCACATGCATTGGACATGTGCTCGGGACTAAGAAAAAAGAACATCACAGGAAACAGACAAGTGCTTAGAAATATGAAATAGAACATCACAGGCACTGGACATGTGCTCTGGAATAAGATCAAGTTCTGAACCATCAGGTTCATATCAGGCAATGGACACATGGTCAGATTGCCACCAGGTTCAAATAACTCCACATCTAGGTTGATCTAGGAGGTGCTAGTCATCTAGTAAGGCACTAACTATATGTTAGTGTTAGTATGTAAGAATGCAGGATCTCATCAACTGCACAAAAGAGTAGGTCAACCCACTACACATCCACCAGCTGTAGCAAGTTAGTCCCAAAGTACCACCAACTGCACAAAAGCCTCCAGCACTGCACATCATAAGCAGACACCTGAGCTGCACAAAAGAGATCAACCCAAACCACCAAGCTACCTCAGATGTAGTAGTGCTTGGCCAAGTGAGTCCTCAGCCACAGCACCCTATGGGGGTCAGACCACTGCACAAAGGAAGTGCCCAGAGCCTTGTTCTCCAGCAGGTGGCCATAAGCAAACATGAGGGCTTCCTCGGTGAAACACAGGATGAACATGATGGCACCATACAGGTCGAGGTGGTAGTCCTCAACCTTGGTCTCCCTAATAGCGAAGCAACCTCCTTGACAGACCTCGGACATGCCACCAAGCACAACCACATCTTCTTCTCCCAGCAAAGACCTCTTCCTCTTGCCACCAGATTGAATCTCACCCTTGGCTATGTCAGATGGGTGTGCTTTGTTACTACTTGGTCATCTCACCGCTCGGTCTTCATGGAGCTCTCACCACGTCGGAGGGAGCACCAAGTGCCTCATTGCTGCCCATAGCCCACTTGCGGTTGCACGGCCATTCCCAAAGATGACCACCATCTCCTTGTAGTTCTAAATGGGCTTGTTGAGCAAGTAGGCATCATTGGGGTGGTCCTGCAACAACAAAAACAGAAACAAGTTAGCATCTTATACACCAGGTTAGCAACAACAATGAAATAAAAAACTGAAAGATAGAGGACACATTACCTTGGTATTGCCATTGTAGTGCTCCTCCTCAAGCACTATCATGCTGTTGTCTTCATCCCACTGAGCTCCACTCAGATCCCTCAGCTTTGACAGCTTCACCCACCTCTGCCTCCACTTCCTTAGGTGGTTATACACCTGGTTACCAGTCACCTCATTGCCACAAACTCATGCAGTGCCTTTGCCACTTTGTTCAGGTGCACCTCTTTGAACCCCTTGTCAGTCCTAAGCCCAGTGCTAATGAGCAGGCACATCTGCTTCAGCATGAAGGCAGACATGGGCTCAGTCCACCTAAGAAGTGACCTCTGGCGTGCTACATGAACTGGCGGTGGTATGAAACCGAGCAACCCCAACCCCCTCGGCATTAGCCCCAACCCCCTCGGCCAGCTGCCCCAAACACAAAGATCAACTCCAGCCCCATCCAGACCAGGGAACACAACCTCATCGGGAATCATCTTGTTCTCAGACATAGCCTAGTTCATGTAATTTGCCTCAGTTTTAGAAAAAAACATCACAACACATGTCCAATGCCACAGTTCAAGTGTAGCATGAAAGATAAAAAAAATCATCACAGCACATGTCCAATGCCTTAGTTCAAGTGTAGCATGAAAGATAAAAAATCATCACAGCACATGTCCATTGCCTCAATTCAAGTGTAGCATCAAAGATAAAAAAATCATAATAGCACATGTCTATGGCCTCAGCATACATGATGGTAATCAATATATCAAACACTTCTAGCAGTATCCTAAGCCCATGATAGATTCAGAAATCTATGGCCTCAACCTATATGATGTAAACATCTAGCAGTATCACTGGCCAAATGGGCCATCAACCTATATGAGGTAATCATCAATAAATCAAACTCATCTAGCTGCATCACTGGCCAAAAAACAAAATACAAGCATCAAGTTCAAGTGTAGCATCAAAGAAAATAAAACATCATTGCCATTGCCCAAGGTCTCAGATTTAGTGTAGCATCAGAGAAAATAAAGCATCATAGCATTGCCCAAGGTCTCAGAAATAATAGAGTGGCATACAATACAAGTCATCATTGCTGTTGCCCAAACAGCTTACAAATTATTCATCAACAAATAAACAGATACAAACAAATGTCCTAGATCCTTGAAAGGCCCCTATTTGCCCACATGTGCTCTGCCCACTCATCCCTTTTCAATAACCAAGCAGCATTGTCCTCAATACCAGCAGGGGGGTGAGTGTTGGTTTCATGAGGAACCCAGGAGAACTCTTCAGGGAAGACTTCATCAACCCCAAAACTAAGGATCTAGTTGTGCAATATGCAACATGCAAGCACTAACTTGATTTGTGTCTTCAAGGGGTGGAATGGCTTGTTGGTGTCAATTATGCGAAAGCGGTTCTTCAAACAACCAAAAGCCCTTTCAACATCACTCTCAAACTAGAGTGCCTCAAATTGAAAAGCTCCTTAGGGGTTGTTGGGTAGTTCCTATTCCCATATTCTTTCAAGTGGTATCTAGTACCTCGATATGGTGGAAGGAACCCAGGCCGACAAGCATATCCAACATCTACTAAGTAGAATTTGCCTAAAAGAAATGTGTATGTGAATTAGTTTCAACACTATGCACTTAAATGACACCCAACTATGTGTATATGTGTTTTATTTACCTGGTGCAACCATTAACCCATCAGTTCTCTGCAATGCATCAACCAAAATTGTGGCATCATGTGCTGATCCCTCCCAACCAGCCAGCACATATGTGAATTTGAGGTCAAAGCTAACTGCAGCTAAGACATTTTGAGTGGGGGCATTCTTTCTACCGCTAAATGCAGCTTGCATCTTGAGTGGAACTTTTGCAAAGACATGAGTCCCATCAATGGCCCCAATGCAGTCCTACATGGCATACAAAATACCAAAGTAAATTGACAAGACCTAATGCAACACAGACATCCTAATAGATACAACCCAACTAATTTACCTTAATGTAAGGATACCATCTGTGGCTGTTGCTTATCTTAACTGGGGTCTCATTGCTTGGTGTTCTAATCATCTCACCCCTCAACTCCCCAATAGCATACAACACATCTCTGAAATGGCGGTGGACTGTCTCTATAGACCTTCTCCAGTATTTCTTGACAACTCTAAATCGTTGGTTATGACCAACAATGTGAAGAAACAAAGCAACTTACTCTTCAACACATGAGTTAATGTTGTCGGCAACAAGTTTTCTATCCCTAAGCAAGGTGCACAAGCTGAAAAAGGGAGCCCTTCTCATCCTAAGCATGGCAACACACTCTATGTCATTATAGTTGTAAATTAGGTTCAGGTTTTTTTGCCTCTCCTCATCCCTGACACTCATTGGACCATAACTGATTTGAGGCCTCTCAGACCTAAGCATTCTAAGCCTAGCACCCAACAGAGCATACATAGCAGTGATAAGAGCACCAGCTCTAGCAATCAAAAGGCGCCTCCTTTGTTCATTGTCCATCTAGAAAAAATAAAGGGATTTGGGCCAGCAGTGAGCACAATGCAACATTTTATCAAAGATTTGGGAACAACTCAGACAAGTAAATTCATCATCATAGACCATGGGCAACAGCTCAGACAAAAAAAATCATCATCATAGACCATGGGCAACAGCTCAGAAAAATAAATTCATCATCATAGACCATGGGCAACAGCTCAGTAATTCAATTTCATCATCACAGACTATGGACAATAGCTCGGGACCGAATGGCAACAACTTCATGTTCTAGTTCATAAACCAAGAAACCGAAACATGCATCTCAATCCAAGACCGCAATAGTCACTATCGCACCATATAGATTAAGGGGAGAGGGGGATTAGATGTGCAAAATACCCACGTCAACAAGCGGCGGCACCACCAAAGTCCCAACACCGAATGAGGGGAGTCAGATCTACAAGGAAACAAGCAGGAACAAGATGATTAGTGTAACACCCGTGTCTTTGCATCATTTTAAAAATCACTAAAAATTTGAACTTTTTGAAATACAACTAAAACTGGATTTATTTTCCGTAAAACCAAAACCCTGTTTCCGAAAAACTTTGCATAAAATCTCACCATATAGAAAACTAGGCTCCTTTATTTGTTTGCTTGTTGAACATATGGTGGCAATAGATGAGGTGCATAAACTAGATTTGTGATATGGAAGTCATGCATGAGCTGAGTTTACATATTCTCTAGGAATAGTAATAGACCCTTATCCTGTGTAGTGATATACCTATATATCAAGCAAGGATATATAGTCTTGGGCAAAGAGATGTCCATACATGTGTCCTTGTACAAATATAATATATAGGTATATATGTATAAATTACACATGAGAAGATAAGAAAGGAAGGAGAATAAAGAGAAGGGAAAAATAATAAGAAAGGGACATGTGTGCTAATATACATTAGAGTGCAAGTATATAATTGTACTCATGACTAAGTCCATGGGAATACAAATGCTTGCACAAATAAACTTTGACATAATATGTATAAAACATACATGGAATAATAGAGAGAAGAAAAGAGGAAGAAGGAAATAGAAAAGGGAATAAGAAAATGAAAAGGGCAGATGGGCTCATTCTTCCCTCTTCTCTATTTTCAGCCCAACTGCTACCATTCCATTCCTCCCTCTCATTTCCTAACGCGCGAATGGGCCGGCTGTTGACACCTCTTAAGCTATATAATAATAACTTAAATAAACCTGAATTCACTACTACAAATGAGGGGATATAGTAATGCCAACTTGTGTTACTATAGGTTGGAAAAAGTGTTACTAGCTCTGTTAGTAACACATTTTATTTTGTGTTCCAATTGCCTATGTTACTATAGACTAAGTTTATTGTAACACACTATACTTGTCTGCAGGAACACTTCTTTAGTGTTACAATGATCTTTGTTGTAACACCTTTTCATTTCTACAATAACACTTGTTTAGTGTTACAATGATTTTTGTTGTAACACTTTTCTTTCTACAAGTAACACTTGTTTAGTGTTACAATGATTTTTTTGTAACACTTTTTCTTTCTCTAGTAACACTTCACAATATGATAGAGTACATAGTTTGCAACACATTTATTTATCTATTGGAACATTCGCCATGTGTTACTGAGGGATGTCGGGTTGTAACACTTTTTTTAGTTCTAGTAACACATGTACGTTATGTAGAGCACAATATGGTTTGCAACATATTTGGATTGTAACATTTTTTTATATCTATTGTAACACTTTTTTATTTCCATCGTAACATATTCGGATTATGGAACAAATATTTGTTTAAGCCTATACATGTAGCACACGGATTATTATATAATCACACAAATATGACACATTGTGAAGTCACATAAACCACACATTTCCATAATCATACATGATCCATGTATTATAGAAATGATTTCAAACATATAGTTCTTGTTCCAAACAAATCATAGTATATGTACATAACGATGTGGTTCTAGAGAGGAAACACACATAGTTTATACTAGAAAGAAAAAAACAAGAACTAGCTAGGATCCCTAAAGTCCATTTCTTCTTCTTGTACACATTGATGTAGGAATTCAACCATTAATCATTTCAACCTGCAAAGAAAATGTAAGTTGTAACACTTGCAAATTAAGCCACAAATATACATGGATGCAAAGTTAGGAAATGTAGTTTTGAACATACAAACATCAAAGGCCAAGCAATTGGAACTCCTTTAGCTTGAGCATCACCAATATTGTTGCACCCAGTATAGGCCTCACTAATAGCTCATCTTTTGATACAGCATGATTGATACGCACTTTGTAGAATTCAGTTCCTATCTTGACTCCACCAACAATGTCTTACGGATTAGTGCTCAAGAGAGTTGCATAGGCCATATTTGCCTTATTAGGATATTGTGAAGTCATTAGTAGCACCGTGGACCCAACCTACATTAATTTGACATAATCTCTTAGTGACCAACAACCCTCGGCTGTACATGATGATCATGCAATTAGAACAAGTGATATTATGTTCATCTACCTTCATTAGAGAAAGTTGTTTAGGGGTTTGACTCCTGTACCTTGTAGCCTTGTCATTAACTACCTCCTGGTGTGCAATGGTTCTAGTCTCTCTAGGACATCGGTGTTGACCCTTAAATTACACATTAAATAAAATATGAAATAACAAGACAAAAATTCTAATATTTTACAGTAAAAAAGTGGTTCATAGATACCTTTCAGATATAATGGTCAAGAGGACGACATATTAGCTTTATCTATAATACTTCAGTTTTTGCTCAGGTATGTAAAGATTTGCCTAGCTGTGCTACAACTTAGATGGCATGGTGTAAAAGATGATACAAACTGCACATATCTGCAAACTGAAAGTTACATATACTGAATAGCTAACGTTAAGAATACTTAGTGATATATTAAACAACTGAAACTTTTGTAAGTTATAAGAGCCATCTATATTCTAATGACTTTGGGTTTGAAAAATTTTCAAGACACTGAATAACAAGCTCCATCGTAGGCAGAGAATCAAGTTTGTACAAAATGATTTCACTGATATAGATAGCTAACAGCACCCAATTCATGAGAATTTTAAAATAAATAAAGGGTCATTTTTCAGGGTATATGACTGAATAAGTGACTAAAAAGTGCAAGTTGGCAGTTAAATTGCTCAAGACATCAATCATCAGGTGATTTGGCTGAACTGGTACCTTTATATGAATCGAGATGTGCATAATGATGTAGATGCGAACCCCATTGATTTTGTGTAGTGTTGAATCAAGTGAAGTTGATCGCTCTGACTTCCAAGATGCTGAAGATGGAACAAATATGCCTTCTGAGAATGATGCTGGACAGCCAGCTGAAGAAGATGCTGCTCCTCGGCAGCAGGGTGCAGGTGGGCTTCCAAGTGTTAAAACTTAATATGGCTGTCTTTTTATTAGGTTGTTTCTGAGCATTTTGTTATTTATGTCAAAACACTAGAAAATGACCAAGCAGCGGATAACGGTAATAAGAAGTTGGTAATAACTGAAGAACACTTCCAGCGAGTTACTCAAGCTTTGGTTATGAGACTAAGGCAGCTTGAAGAGTCAGTCAAGAAAGATGGTACTTCTTTTTGGATTACTTTGTCTTCTAGCCCTTTTGACTGAACCATACACATGCATGTTTATCCTAGCAACAGTCCAGCAAACCTATATGTGCTTTGCTTAACGACAGGACTGTGATAGATAGCTAAACTTGTTAATGAACTAATCTGTTTCTGGCTTTTGTGAGACATATGCTTTCTTACTTGGATTGTAGTTGCACTAAGTGGAAAAGTAATCTGAGCAAACTTATAGTCTCTGTTGGACTAAATCTAAGAAATAATTATTTTGCAACTTACATTGAATAAATTTCTTGACTATCATCTTAGGAACTATGAGTGATTCGGTGGTATTTGTAAACACAAGAAACCTCGATAGATTTTCTTCACTCTAATATTGGAATGGTTCCCTGTGCTATGGCATTCAAGTTATCTGCCATTTGTTGCTGTTCTTATTGGACACACCCTGTGGTGATGCAGGAGATGGTTTGGCTGGCATGAAACAAGGGGATCTTATCATTTGGTATGTTGAGCAGCATAATGCCAAAGGGGCATATAGTTCTACTGCAGAGGTGAAGGAAGAAGTGAAGTGTATCAAGGCCATTATAGATGTGAGTCCTGCAGTGCACCTAAATGAACACAACACATAATAGTCATTGACGAAGGCACAGCAGCCGCAGCTAATGATGGCATCGTAACATGCTGTAAGTCAGTTGATGTAGTTAACATAGCTTAGTTCAAATCTTTTCTGAACCGGAGTTCCCCATTGGACCGCGCACGAACGAGATCATGGAAGAAGCTCGTGCATTTTACAGGAGGAAATGCTCGAGGTATCGCAGCCCCTCATCGGCGCACACGTACGGGCACTCGCACATCACTCCGAGCCTCACCTTCTCCACCACCATCTCCCCAGCCAGTGCGAGCTCCACGACCACCTCAGCGTCCAGCTTCGCGCCGCCGCAGCCGGGCGCAGGGCCGGCAGCCTCGCCGAGACCCCCGCCTCACCTCTTCCTCCCAAGGCGACGGCGCCGCCGCCCTTTGCCGCCGGCACCTTGGCGTCCATCATCAGGATCGCCATCGTCCCCACCGCCGTCCACCTGACGCGCGACTCCCCCGAATAGGAACAGCCCCGCGGAGTTGTTGACACGGCCGCCCTGTCCGCGGGTTTGGGAATTCGACAGGATTGTGCACAGGTCGAGGTGTCAAAGACAAGTGATTCACGTACCTAGCAATCCTGGCTGGCCGGACGAACTGATCTCGCCGCAAAGAGCATGGATCAGCTGTCGGCGGTCGGTCCTCTCGGTATGGATCAGCAACTCAACGAGCTCGCTCAGCCGGCAATTGGCTGCTTCACCTCCGTTCCGTACGCCGCCGCGCCGCCGGCCTTGAGCCTGGGTCAGTTACCCAGTTCGTGGGAACGAGGAGGGGTGTTGCCGGTTTTTCAGCTAGATCCAATATTGGATATGACCGAGTCACCGTGAGCGGAAAAAGTGTTTGGCGGCAGATGTATGTTAGGAGGGAAAATTTTGGTGGGAAATATTTTCCATCAATTTTTTGAGGGAAACTAATGAATTCTTTATTGGAATCAATTTTCGATTATATTAGTAGTTAAAAAGATTGATGACATCCGATGCAGTTCTTAAGTCTAAAAAAAAATAATATACTAATAGATTTGGCTATGTAAAAATTACATTATGAGTAGTGACATGTATATTGCAAATAGTTTCGTGATACGAGTATTTGGGATTGTAAAAGATCAAATGAAACTATTGTCAAATACAAAGTTACATAACTTTCCATGATCTATAATTTTCGTTTTGATAATTTGTCCATCCGAGGTAATTTTCGTGTTTATGTGCTGGGCGCCTATCGCCCGATTATTGGGTCGGCCCACTTGCATAACAAAACACGCGCTGCTGCGTTCACCACTTCGCACCCCGGTGCTCCTTGGCACTTTTCGCCTGTCTCGTGTCGGCCGCATACCGGTGCGCTTCGCGTCCTACCACTGATCTCATGTTGCACATTGTTCACGATGGTCTTGGTCCCTCCATTGATAATGTGACTTTGTGAGAGATGCAATTATTTGTGATTGGTGTGTAGTCTCACTTCATTGAGATGGGTTGAAACTTTTATCGCATGATTATGGACCTAAAACATGATATTGTGTCAATTTACGGAATTTTCCGACTTGCTTTAGATATTATTACAATTATTTGTTGAATTACCATGTAATAAATTGTGATATGTATACTAGGTCAAAAAATCTACAAACTTACAGGACATCATGATTTTCATGTACGATCACTCAAAAAAATTTCATAAGCTTTTGGCAAAGTAGTGCTCCACATTGTTCACATATGGTTATGTTGCCTCCATTGGCAATGGGACTTTGTGAGAGATGCAACTATTTGTGATAGGTGTGTAGTATCACTTCATTGAAATGGCTTCAAACTTTTATGGCATGCTTATGGACCGAAAACATGATGTTGTGTCAATTTATGGAATTATCCAACTTCATTTAGATATTATTAGAATTATTTGTTGAATTACCACGTAATAAACTGTAATAATATGTAGACTTGGTCAAAAAATCTACAAACTTACAGGATGTCATGATTTTCATGTACGATCACTCAAAAAAAAATTATGAGGTTTTCGACAAAGTAGCGTTACACATTGTTCCACGAGATGGTCATGTTGCCTCCATTGATAATAGGACTTTATGAGAGATGCAACTATTTGTGATGGGTGTGTAGTCTAACTTCATTGAAATGGCTTGAAACTTTTATGGCATGCTTATGGTCCCAAAACATAATGTTGTGTCAATTTACGGAATTTTTTTAGACTTGATTTAGATATTATTACAATTATTTATTGAATTATCATATAATAAACTGTAATAATATGTAGACTTGGTCAAAAAAATCTACAAACATATAGGACGTCATGATTTTGATGTACGATCACCAAAAAAAAAAAAATTCAGGAGGTTTTTCAAAGTAGCGTTACACATTGTTCAAAAGAAGGTCATGTTGCCTCCACTCACAATGGGTCTTTGTGAGAGATGCAACTATTTGTGATGGGTGTGTAGTCTCACTTAATTGAAATGGCTTGAAACTTTTTGGATATTATTAGAATTATTTGTTGAATTACCATGTAATAAATTGTAATAATATGTAGACTTAGTCAAAAAATCTACATAATATGTAAACTTGGTCAAAAAATCTACATAAACTGTAATAATATGTCGAATTACCGGCGACGGGCAGAGACTACACACCCATCACAAATAGTTGCACCGCTGGAGGGAGGCGCCGCCGCCTGCGTGAAGACGGCGCCCGCTATGACCGATGGGACTTGGCCACCGACCCGCACATCACGGGTCGGGCCATGCCCTTGTCGGGCTAAAATTTTTGGGCCGCATAGATATTTATTATATCCAAAAGATATGAAGTAACCAGATCGGATGAAAACAAAGTTTCATATAAAAATCTATACATTTTAAAATTTTGATGGATTAAAAATAAAATTCAACGTGTATTTTTTATAAATAATTATGCACTTAAAAACATTTTTCTTGATGTAGCATAACCATTTATGATGGAAATAATATTTTAAGAAATGATACAAGACCTCAATACGTATTGTAGACCGAAAGTGGTGGAACAGATAAGGTACATAATGGACCGTGACCATTGCTGGTGGCCGGTATTTGTAGTGTATTTTAGATTTTTTATTTTGCAAGGGAAAATGTGATATACGACACATCTTTATGTCATGCTGATATCAGGCAAGATTAGGAAGTTAACACCGGCGCTATGCACGACTCGCACCCGTGGCGTACCCACTCCCGCGCCCAATTCGGATCCAGCAGCCCTGCTCCATCGGTCGCCGCCCCCTGCGTTTCCTGCTCTCCATCTCGCCGCTGCCGCCGCATGGTGCTCCCCATCGCCTAGATCGCTCTCCTTCGACACCGCCGTGGAGTGCTGCCATCGCCCAGACCCGCTCGCCATCGACGCCTCCACGGACGCGGCCGAAAACAACGGGCCAGAGACATCCTCTGCGCCTCCTTCTACTCCTGTGAAGGCGACGACCGTGCAAGTAGATGATGAGACATTCTGTCAAAAAAAAAATGTTTATTTGATTTAATCATTTTTTGACTACCGTGCATGCCTATTTTTATCATGATTTTTCAATAACTAAGTTAGATTGGTTAATCTGTTGGATCAAAAAGACAATGTGGGTGAAGAATGTTTGTTTTGAAATATCGTTAGGCAATGATAAGTGTGTTCGAGATGGCACTGTGACTCAAATGTAAATGATAATATTAATAATAATAATGAAAAAATCCCTTGTTATATGACACAAATGTTAATTAGCACATCACTCGTCCCGTCAATTGCTATGTCACATGTACCATGTCCATACACGTGGCAATATTCTATTTAATATGTTGTGACGAGTTTAGTCTTGTGACAAGTTAGTGATAGCGTATCAATGGCAATGTCCTCTAGTGGTCATAGAATCAAGTTGGTTAGTGAGGCACCTTGCATGATGACATTCACTTCATAATTGTGGGTTGTGAGTGGCAGGAAATAGGTACTCTTCGTCATTATCTAGCTGTCGCAAAATCCAAGATTCTTATAGCGTCGGCCTAATAAATTGACAATAGGCTTTTGAATCAAACTAACCTTTTTAATCGCATATTCATTTCTATTTGTTCTCAAGTGATGACCACAACATGATTGACTAACAGTCTTGGTGACACCTAAGTGCGATGCTCATGTCGCCTATGGATAGGAAGACGGTGCACATATTCTTTGTAACACTTCAATCTGTAACATTATTTTGTGTTACTACAAGGCATATATTTGTAACACATTTTATATGTTCCATCTATGTGTTACAATATAGTACACTTTAGTAACACTTTGCTTGTAACATTAATTTTGTGTTACTATAATTATTGTCGATAACACATTTTTTGTAGAAAAAAGTATTTTTGTGTTACAATCGAAGTCAATAACACATCATTTTGTGTTACTATGAGATTTCACAGAACACATTGATGAATATGTTACAGGAAAAGTGTTACAATATCCCGATGTGTAGTAGTGATTAAGGGTATAAAAAGAATATCTACATAGACTAGGAGCTTTACTGACATATTTCCACGAGTTTTGGTGATTTATATCTTTTTCGGGGACTTAACGGATAAAAGCGGGTAAAAAGCCCAAAGATTACTTGCCATATGATGAAGAGACTTGACCGTGAAGTAACCCAATCCGAAAGGTGGACCAAAACATTCTAGAAGACACCAGAAAGTACCACCTGAAGAGTGGGACCCACATGTCGATGGGCCACGGCGTCGCCGGGAAAGTCTCTGGCGACCGCCAGGTGGGTCCCACCCGTCAGTCTCTGCTTCTTATGTCGGTTTCTAACCGACCTTAAGGTTGAATCCACGCCATTGATCAATGTCGGTTTGATCCATGGGCCCTCGTTCATCGCCTAGGGCTATATAAGGAGACCCCCTGCCCCTTGGCTAGGGTATGAATTCATTATTCATCAGACTCAGCCTCTGATCTACAGCATAAACCCTACCTCTCCAATTAGAAGAAAAGCTTAGATCAAGTTGAGTGAGATAGTTAGCAAGTTGAGAGAATTAGATCTGTAGTTCCTCCTAGAGTGCAACTAGATCTAAGTCTTGTTTGAGATTAAAGAGTGGGTGGAGGAAGAAGAAGAGGAAGTGACGGATCTGTCGGTGACTCCTCTACGCTTGTACCTCCGGGATTCAAGGCCTTCGCGGTACTTGATCCTGAGACTTCTACGGTGGATCAACCTTATATTTGAGTAAGTTATCTTGTCTATATTATCTTTTGGTTTGCGACTCTTTTATTAGATTACTTCATTTCTTGTCGCTCTTGATTTGAAGTTGCTACCCCTAGTGCAAGCGTGGTGTTTGGACTAGATAGCTCGTGGATGCCCCTTACCTTCCGGAGTGTGGTAGTTAAAGTAGGTGACTTATAGCTGCGTTAATCCTTTGTAGTCCACCTCCCGTTGGATAGGCCTAGTAGGACCACTGTTGCCAGAGGAGCACACGTTTTGCCCGTGTTTTCCTTATGTGTGACGCCCCCAAAGAGATATCTTCAATTCTTATAAGGGTATAAACTAGACAACCTTAGACATCTTCTCAACCTTTAACCAATCTCCAGGTCCTCGTTATCTTCTCAGGGATCTTAGTTTAGTCTCACTAGCCTCGCTCCATTCTCCCTGTGGATTCGATATTTAAAACCCTCTCCCGGGTGAAGTGCTCACCGGTATCCGTTCGCTTGCGGATTATACAAATTATAAATATTTACGTGGGCTTATAAAATACCAACAAGCATTTAAAAATTTGCGTTGCGGGAGAACTGGTTGCTGAACACGTGAGTTAAACTAAATCTTGTACCATTATCTTAGTATAGATTTTTCTTTTTATCTTTTTTAGCCACTATCCAAATGGATACCACCCCCTTTACAAATACTTGGCACCCACGAACAAGCTTATAGACCTATGCTATCTTCTATACCCATCCAAACCGAGTCTTATGAGCTTTGCCCAATAGAGATGGTCCAAAATCATACATTCTCAGGAGAATTAGATGAAAACCCTTTTGTTCATCTCCAAACTTTCAAGGAGACATGCGACTGCCTCCATATTGAAGGCATGTCAAATGAAACCATCCGTTGGAAGCTATTTCCATTCTCTCTCGAAAGGAAAAGCACGCCCGATGGTACAATCGAAATAAGGAAAAGATGGAAGGCGACTGGGGAACTTGTGTGACTGACTTTTGTCTAGACTTGTACCCCATGTCTAAAACAGTCGACTTTAGGCTCTCGGTCCTATCCTCTAAACAGAAGGATAATAATGAACCTTGAGTGCCTCTTTGGGAACGTTTTGATGATCTTTCCAAATCGGGGACCTAATCTAGCCATACCCGGACCATGTTTTAATTCAACATTTTTGTGTTGGTCGAATAGAAAATCTAGAAAACTTTTGAACACCTCTGCAAATGGATCTTTTATCCATCTCACAATTCTGAATGCATAAGCATCTTAAACAAAATCTTGCAAAACAAGGAATATGACCCAACTGTAGAGAAGTACTTAAAAGAAGAAAAAGAAATAAGATTAGTTGAAGATAATTCCAATCTAAAAATCTTACAACCCCCAGCTGATCTAGAACCATTAGAACAAGAGGAACCAGAGGTCACTTCGATCTCTGATTTCTTGCTCGATATCGAGGATGATCTCTTTATGGATTATGGAAATACCTCTAAATATCGAACTACAAAGATACTTGAAAGGCTAAATCATTACGAAAATATCCTATAGACCCTTCCTCGATCAACCTCATTTACAAGGGACCACAAAAGAGCTTGTCTCAATCATAAGTAGCGAATGGTTAGAAGAATCAGAGCTTTCCTCTGATGTGATCCGTTTGGATTCACCTTCTATACCTATTCGTTGTCAAATCCATAAGGACTCTTTTGACGCCCTCTATAATCCAATTGTGGGCATAAATATCATGGCATTATCTTTTGCTCATGAAATTCTCAGAAACATGCCATTGAGCCCCACAACAAAATTATTGCAAAGCCCTTCAGGACAGATTGTCCAAAGTTTAGGAATTCTTTACGTCTTACCAATCTAGGTTAAGGACACCATGGTACATCTTAGCTTTCATATCTTTGATATCATGGAGTTTGACCTGTTGATAGGACAACCCATTGAAAGGCTTATTACAGAAGGACAAACTGGAAAACTAGATATTAGTTTAGGCAGGGGATTACAACTCTCATTGCCTGTCACCCAAGCTATTCATACAAAAACCGAGTCTTGTGCAGAACCAGATCCTATGGAGGAAGTTAAAGAAGCTTCTGTAGAATACTTTGTGGAGTCTAGTTATGAGGATAACTCAGAATTTTTCATTGAAGAGGAGGATGAAAATCCTACCACTTCCGAACCCTTAGATGAGTTTGAAAACCCACCTAGACCTCCTATTGAGCTTAAACCTCTTCCACGGGCCTCACATATGCTTTCCTCAATAAAGATCGAGAGTCTCCTGTAATTATAAGTGATAAACTTACACCAGAACAGACTCTTAGGCTCATGACCATCTTAGAAAATCATCGTTCAGCCTTTGGCTATTCACTCGAAGATATTAAGGGAATCAGTCCTGCCCTCTGCACCCATCGCATTCCCATAGACCCCGATATTTCTCCATCTATAGAACCTCAGCGTAGACTCAATAATGCAATGAAGGATGTAGTTAAAAAGGAAGTGCTTAAGTTGTTACATGCCGGGATTATATATCCTGTGCCTCATAGCGAGTGGGTAAGCCCTGTGCAAGTCGTGCCTAAAAAGGGAGGCATGACAGTTGTTAAAAATGATAAAAATGAATTAATTCCTCAAAAAGAACAGTCCACGGGATGGCGAATGTGCATAGATTATAGAAAACTAAACAAGGCCACAAAGAAAGATCACTTTCCATTGCCCTTCATTGATGAAATGTTAGAGCGATTGGCAAACCACTCTTACTTTTGTTTCCTTGATGGATATTCGGGTATCATCAAATCCCAATCCATCCTAATGACCAAAAAGCAAAACTACTTTTACATGCCCATATGGAACTTATGCTTATAGAAGAATGTCTTTTGGGTTATGTAATGCTCCGACTTCTTTTCAAAGATGCATGATGTCTATATTTTACGAAATGATTGAAGAGATTATGGAAGTTTTCATGGATGATTTTTCTCGTATATGGAAAAACTTTTGATGATTGTCTAGAAAACTTAGATAAGGTTTTACAAAGATGTGAGGAAAAGCACTTAGTCCTTAATTGGGAAAAATGCCACTTTATGGTTAGAGAAGGGATAGTGCTTGGACACCTAGTGTCGAGAGAGGGAATAGAGGTAGATAAAGCAAAAAATAGAAGTCATAGAACAATTACCCCCCCAGAAATATAAAAGGGATAAGAAGTTTCCTTGGCCATCTTTGGTTTTTATCGTAGATTTATAAAAGATTTTTCACACATTGTTAGACCACTAACCAGTTTATTAGCCAAAGATGCTCCTTTTGTTTTTGATAATGCTTGTCTAGAAGCTTTTGAAACTTTGAAAAAGTCCCTTATTTACTGCACCTATCATTCAACCCCGATTGGTCTTTACCTTTTGAAATTATGTGTAATGCTAGTGATTATCTTTGGGGGGCGTGTTAGGGCAAACTAAGGACAAGAAGCATCATGCCATTGCATATGCTAGCAAAACTTTGACTTGGCCACAACTTAACTATGCTACCACTTGAAAAGAGTTGCTTGCATCATATATGCTATAGATAAGTTTAGATCTTACTTGGTAGGAGCTAAAGTAATTGTTTACACCGATCATCTTTGCTTTAAAATACTTGCTCGCCAAGAAAGATGCTAAACCTCGTTTAATAAGATGGATTTTGTTACTCCAAGAATTTGATTTAGAAATTAAAGATAAAAAGGGAGTAGAAAATTCTCATTGTTGATCATTTGTCTAGAATGCGCTTTGAAAATCCACATGAATTGCCCATTAATGACTCACTCAGGGACGATATGCTCTATCGGATAACCCATACCGATCCCCGGTATGAAGATCTTGTTAATTTTATGGTTGTAGGATATGTAGCTCAGTGCGAACAGGGGAAGAAACTTCGAGTACGAGAGTCGTCATCACTTATGGGATGAGCCCTACATCTTCGAGTTTGCTCGGGACGGGCTACTCGGGGAGATGTGTGCCAATAGAAGAAGGACTTCAAATCATTGAAAGATGTCACTCATCACCATACGGAGGACATTATGGGGCATTCGAAACACATGTAAAGATTTGGCAAGCGGGGATTTTTTTTCGGCCAACCATGTACCAAGACACAAAAAGATTTCATTCGAAGATGTGGAGCTTGTCGGAGACACGAAAATATCAATGCAAGAGATGCTATGCCTCGACAACCAACCTATAAATAGAGCTCTTTGATGTCCGGGGAATTGACTACATGGGACCATTTCCAAAATCCGGAAACTATGAGCATATTTTGGTGGCAATAGACTACGTTTCAAAATGGGTTGAAGCCATGCCATGCAGATCTGCAGACCATAGAAGCTCGATAAGAATGTTTTAAGAAACCATTTTCTCAAGGTTTGGAGTACCAAGAATGATAATCGGTGACGGAGGATCCCACTTCATTGATAGGAAATTTCAACACTATTTGGCAAAACATGGAGTTCGTCACGATATTGCTACAGCTTACCACCCTCAAACAAGTGGACAAGCAGAGACCTCTAACAAACAAATCAAGAACATTTTACAGAAGACGGTAAATGAGATGGGAACAAAATGGAAGGATAGACTCCCAGAAGCACTATGGGCATACAGGACAGCCTACAAAACACCGATCGGAATGACACCATATCAACTTGTCTACGGCAAGACCTGTCATCTACCCGTGGAGCTAGAGTTCAAGGCTCATTGGGCAATCAAGAGATGGAATATGGATCTTGAAACCGCAGGAGTAAGAAGGAAGATGCAACTATCAGAGTTGGATGAATGGAGAGAGAAAGCTTATCATAATGCCAAGATCTACAAAGAAAGAACAAAGAAGTGGCATGATAAGAGGATTAAAAAAAAGTTTTTACTCGAGGAGATCGGGTATTACTCTTTAATTCCGGGGTAAGATTATTTGGGCACGGAAAACTCGGGAGCAAATGGGAAGGACCCTTCAAGGTGGTGGATGCATCATCTCATGGAGCGGTCACTCTTCAAGACTCCGAAGGTAAGTTATTCAAGGTAAATGGCCAACGTCTTAAAATTTTCTATGAGCCCAATAATGAACCCATGGAATTAGATGTGATAGGATTTATTAATTTACCTTACAAAGAGGCCTAGTTGCGTAGAATTTTATTTTCTGGGCCGAAAGTACGGGCATTGGGTTAGGAATAGGATAAGAAGATCATGAGAGAAAGAAGGAAACAGGATCCAACGGGATCCCGGGCGTCGCCAGAAAGATCCGGCGATCGCCACTTCCCCCCCATCCCCTCGCGATCGGCTTCCTTGATTATGCTCTCTAGAACATTCTCGCCAGATTCCCATACCTTTTCGAGCCATTGATTGATCTTCGTAGCGAACCCCGACCTCCCATCCAAGACATCTTGACTATATAAACAATCCCATTCATCTTCATTCTCATCTCATCCCATCTCCAAAGAACGACGACCAACACCTATACTTTCCACCATGGTGAAGACAGACACTCGCATGGTCGTCTATGACCCCTCCAAGGTGGCACCTCCACCTTCCTCCTCGTCACCATCAACCTCCCAAGCTCTAGTCCTCTACGAACCAAAGCCCCTTGCCATAATCCCACCTCCATCACCACCAGCCAAACCTTCGCAAGCCGCCCTCCTAGCCCGACGTTTCCTCGCTGTCCGGCATGAGGAGGCTAAGAAGAAGAAGATCAAGGTGCCGGAAGGGACCAAGCTACCACCAAAGGCGCCTTGAGGTGCTCACCAACGTCAAGCTGGATCCATTCGGGAACATCGAGAAGGCAAGCTACATAGAGCCTCGCATCACCTTCAACGGTGTGCTCGCTAAGATGGAGCAAGTCAAGATGATCAACCAGAGGGAAGCCGCTGAACGTATGGCTAGGCCACGCCTAGGAAAATTGACCATGGCAGAGCTAAGGGCGGAGTACATTGACATGAAGACCTTCCTCAACACCGAGCACCAAAATTGGAGTGCTACCACTAGGGACATGAACGAGCTAGGCAAAGAGAGTTGCTACTCTCGAGAAGCTTCTCAATAAGATTATTAGAGGGATCTAGAAAGCTCGCGATATAAGAGCACTAAGCTTAATTTAGTTAATCGTTCGGTTTGCTTAAGTTAAAGTTTAGGTTTGCTTGGCTTAAATTTAGGTTTGCTTTATTAAAATTTCAATTGTTTAGTTTGGTTTGCTGTAATGATCAAAGAGTGCTCTTATGAATAAAGTTGATCCTTTGCTATCTTTATTTATATATATGTTTTCTTGTCTCCACCATGTTTGTGAATAAAGGATAATAAAAGATAGTGTGGGGGAGACAATACGAACATCAAGAACAACGAAACTGAACCCGAAAGACAGAGCAATCGAAAAGGCATGAAACAAAGATCGCGTCGACAAAGTACGGCGCGTGGAGCCACGAGGGGCTCGGGGCGATCGCCGAAACAGCCCCAGCGTCGCCCGAGCCACCTCAAAGACCTCGCCATCATCTTCGTCGACCCTCGGTTTGCTCTCTCGAACTTTTTATTCATTCATATTTTCACCTCTGTTTTGGTCGGGTTTGGATATCTTCCTGCTTTACCTATAAAAACAACATGGAAATAAAAAAAAAGAGTTGATAAGCATTGTTTAAGTTAGACTCACATTTACTTTTCATGGTTAAACTAATTCTTGTTGGGAACTTAATATGATTAGGGAACCCATGTTACTAAAGTTGTTGTGGAATGTGAGATAGTAGAATAAAGAGAACCTGATTCTTGATATCTTTTTCTTGGAGAATTTATTTCGAAATTATTAAAATTGATAGCTACACTTCTCCGTTGTGGAATTTGTTATATCCCACTAGAGCCATGTTAGGAACAATGAAAAACCAGTCATAAGCTATTTGCTTTGTGTTGAGTTTTGTCAAGTCCTTGTGAGCTTTGTAGAGAGGTTTATCATGCTTCCAAGATCAAGATCACTTACACCCACATATATATGCTGCTCTCACCATGAGAGAACGCACAAACATGCTTTTTCCATCACAAATTTCTGTCTCTACTCTAGAGATAGAGCCAAAAATATCTTAGGAATTATTATATGCTCCAGTTTGTAGTCTCTCTAAAAATTCAATGTCTTGTTAATTGTAAAGCGAGGCATGGGCTATGCAAAAATAGTATTGAAAAAGAGAGAGAGAGAGAGAGAAAAGAGAGGGAAAAATGGACAAGTGTCCAAAATAAAAACAATGGGTACTCGGATGCCCGCCTCTCGACACTACTAGAAATTGACCCTTGGACAACGCCTTTATTTGGTTGCAATATGGCAATTTTGGTTGCAACTGGAATTAATTGCAACTAAGTCTTTTGGTCGACGGATGGTTGCAATTGGAACAATGCAATAGCCTCGAGCAACCATTAGATGTGGCGTTGCAACAGATTTTGTTATTGCAACGAGCAAAAAAGCCTATTGGAACCAATACTTGGTTGCAAAAACAAATATTACAACGAACAAAAAGTCTAATGAAACCAATACTTGGTTGCAAGAACAAATATTGCAACGATTAGATTGGTTGCCTAAGGTTTTATTGTGACGAGCGAATGTGTTGCGATAGAATAATATTACTGACGAAAAGAATGTGTTGCAACTTGAGAAAAGTATTGCCACGCCAAAACTACGTAGCAATAAATCATATGGTAATGCAACGAACTAGTCTTCGAGGTAATATATGAAAGTTGCAACGAATTCATGTTGGTGGTAATAGAGGGCATCTGCAACAAACAATTGTTGGTGGCAATAGATAATATCATAATGCAAACGAACTAGTATTCAAGGTAATATATGAAGGTTACAAATCGAATTTATATTGGTGGTAATAGAGAACACATGCAACAAACAATTATTGGTGGCATTAGATCATATATGGTAATGCAACGAACTAGTCTTCGAGGTAATATATGAAATTTGCAAAACGAATTTGTGTTGGTGATAAAAGAGAGCACTTGCAATAAACAATTGTCGGTGACAATAAATAATATGGTAATGCATCGCATGAAGTTCGCAATAATACCAGCACACACGATTTTTTTGCAGCCAATTTATTCTCAGCCCGTGCAAAATTTTCCAGCCCACTAGCACAACAGCAACGCATCCTGATTTCTAATTTGGTACAGCAAACTGAAACGGCCCAAACATATAATAGATAATAAAAGCGGCCGATGTATATGCCAACAAAATAGATTTAATTTAATCAAGTATTTTACAAACAGATTACATAATGTCAACAAAAAGTGCTTCCTAGAACAATACACATGCGGCAATCTTTCATCTCCATTCTTGGTTCTTGTATTCAAAGAGGTACTGGAGTTTTTCTGGATTTGCCTAAAATGAATAAAAAACACGTAAGTAAAGTCAAGATGTTCCAAAAGCAAGGTTAATAAAAAAGCTAAATAATGAGCTAGTTGCAGCTCATGCAAACACAACTGCATTTGAATTGAAATTAATGTCACTACGCAATTTTTGTCCCAATAGATTCATCAAATGCTCAGTTACTTCAATAGAAAATATAAAGAATTTATAAGATACAGTATATGATGACACGGCTAACATCATGCAGTTATTGGATAAACAGTTAGAAATGAAGTGGTGAGCAGAAAGTTAATTATCTATTGAGCCTCATTTTGTTCAGTATAAGATGAAAGATGTTAACAAAATACAGTATAAGATGAAGTGCTGAGCCGATGTTACCAAAGTTCGTCATTCACAGAGGTCTGCATGCTAACAATTTTTCCTCATCCAATTTCCCACCGTATGCACAGTACACTTTGAGAACATTGGGGTCCGCTTATTTGTTTTTCTGGGAGAGTACATTGGATGCAACTGAATATAGCACGGGAAACAACGGGATCCGCTTATTTGTTTTTTTCTAATCTAGGCCAACTTTGTCTCATGCGTCGGTGGGCTGGGTTCCTTTTGGTGGGCTGAGGCTTTTCTTTTTTTTGTTTTGTTTTCTTCAAATGCGTAGGTGGGCTTAATTAAGTCTCCAATTTTTTTTTCTAGCGCAACCAAAAATAGTCTAATGAATTCACATAATTCATTGGTGGCAATAGAAGCTCATTGATACAATGAATTGTTTTACGGATGCAATAGGCACATGAGCTATCGTAACAAAAGTTAGGTTTTTTAGACAACGTTATTTCATCGTTGGCCACAAACATGCATAATCGCAACCAACTAAATATTAGGTGGCAACAAACACACATCTATTGCAACGAATTGTTTTACTGGATGCAACAAGCACATGAGCTATCGCAACAAAAGTTAGGTTTTAGACAACGTTATTTCATCGTGGCCACAAGCATGCATAATCGCAACCAACTAAATATTCGTGGCAACAAACACACATCTATTGCAACGAATTGTTTTTTTTGGATGCAACAGGCACATAAGCTATCGCAACAAAAGTTAGGGTTTAGACAACGTTATTTCATCGTGGCCACAAGCATGCATAATCGCAACCAACTAAATATTCGTGGCAACAAACACACATCTATTGCAGCGAATTGTTTTACGGATGCAATAGGCACATAAGCTATCGCAACAAAAGTTAGGGTTTAGACAACGTTATTTCATCGTGGCCACAAGCATGCATAATCGCAACCAACTAAATATTCGTGGCAATAAACACACATCTATTGCAACGAATTGTTTTCTAGATGCAACAGTACATGAGCTATCGCAACAAAAATTAAATTTTTAGACAACGTAATTTTATCGCGTGGCCACAAACATGCCTATTCGCAACCAAATAAATATTAGTGGCAACAAACATGCATCTATTGCAACACTAAATCGATACTATCGTAATGCTCCAATAGTTGTGGCAATAAGTACCCGTAAAAAGCAACCACCTTTTTCACCGTGGCATTAACACTAACCTTTTGCAACGAATGTTTCAACGAGACGCAACCCAAAATTCTGGTGGCCATAAGATCTAGATATCGCAACTCATAAAAATGTTGGTTGCTATAAAACTAAATATTGCAACCAAATGTTTGGTGTTGCGAAAAAAATGGTGCTCTAAGGGTCAATTCCTAGTAGTGTGAAAGAAAAAGAAAAAAAAAGAATAAAAAGATAGCCCATGACCTTTCTTGCAAAATGTTATGAAAAAGAGAGAAGTCTACAAGAGCATAATAGAATTAGGATAGCCACCATATTATCCACACACATGCACATCTTGATCTAAGAGTATGACATTCCCCTCCATCGCTCCGGCTTTGACATCGCAACATATGCAAGGTAAATATGCTACATCCTTGAACTACCTTTAACTCCAGATAAACTTTTATTAGAAGTAGGATGTTTTCAAGGACATTTACTTATGCTCAAGTGAGGATCCAAAAATACCACATATTTATTTATGCTTTGAGAGAATTGAGAGTACCACAACAAGGAGAAGGTAAGCTATGTTTTCTTTCAAAAATTAATGCAAAAACTCCAGTTAAATTGATTGAAGGAAGAAAGGTAATCCGTTTCAAAAAGCTGTTCCATTTTTCAACCACTTAAAGTTCTTGGTAGACACCATGAATCCCTCAAGATAAGTAAAACCATGGAATTGTTTATGCTTGATGTCTTAACTAACAACTTCTGCTATATCCAACCTTTTCTCAGGGGCGAGTAAAAGCCTAAGTGTGGGGGTATTGTTGACACCTCTTAAGCTATATAATAATAACTTAAATAAACCTGAATTAAGGGTATAAAAAGAATATCTACATAGACTAGGAGCTTTACTGACATATTTCCATGAGTTTTGGTGATTTATATCTTTTCAGGGACTTAACGAGATAAAAAGGGTAAAAGCCCAAAGATTACTTGCCATATGATGAAGAGACTTGACCGTGAAGTAACCCAATCCGAAAGGTGGACCAAAACATTCTAGAAGACACCGAGAAAGTACCACACGAAGAGTGGGACCCACATGTCGATGGGCCCCGCGTCGCCGGGGAAAGTCTCTGGCGACGCCCGGTGGGTCCCACACATCGGGTCTACCGCTTCTTATGTCGGTTTCTAACCGACCTTAAGGTTGAATCAACGCCATTGATCAATGTCGGTTTGATCCAAGGGCCCTCGTTCATCGCCTAGGGCTATATAAGGAGACCCCCTGCCCCTTGGCTAGGGTATGAATTCATTATTCATCAGACTCAGCCTCTGATCTACAGCATAAACCCTACCTCTCCAATTAGAAGAAAAGCTTAGATCAAGTTGAGTGAGATAGTTAGCAAGTTGAGAGAATTAGATCTGTAGTTCCTCCTAGATTACAACTAGATCTAAGTCTTGTTTGAGATTAAAGAGTGGGTGGAGGAAGAAGAAGAGGAAGTGCCGGGATCGCTCGGTGACTCCTCTACGCTTGTACCTCAGGGATTCAAGGCCTTTCGCGGTACTTGATCCCGAGACTTCTACGGTGGATCAACCTTATATTTGAGTAAGTTATCTTGTCTATATTATCTTTTGGTTTGCGACTCTTTTATTAGAGGACTTCATTTCTTGTCGCTCTTGATTTGAAGTTGCTACCCCTAGTGCAAGCGTGGTGTTTGGACTAGATAGCTCGTGGATGCCCCTTACCTTCCGGAGTGTGGTAGTTAACATAGGTGACTTATAGCTGCGTTAATCCTTTGTAGTCCACCTCCCGTTGGATAGGCCTAGTAGGACCATCAAGTTGCGGAGGAGCACACGTTTTGCCCGTGTTTTCCTTATGTGTGACGTCCCCAAAGAGATATCTTCAATTCTTATAAGGGTATAAACTAGACAACCTTTGAGACATCTTCTCAACCTTTAACCAATCTCCAAATCCTCGTTATCTTCTCGGGGATCTTAGTTTAGTCTCACTAGCCTCGCTCCATTCTCCCCTGTGGATTCGATATTTAAAACCCTCTCGGGTGAAGTGCTCACCGGTATCCATTAAACTGCGGATTATACAAATTATAAATATTTCGTGGGCTTATAAAATACCAACACCGGCCCACCAAGCCACGGCCGCCCCGGGCCGTTCTCTCCTCTCCTCTCGCCCGACCGGGCCCCGGGCGGCCCGGCTCCATCCCCTTCTGGGAGATGGCGACGCGC
Source organism: Hyparrhenia diplandra (assembly GCA_015847255.1). NCBI lineage: Eukaryota > Viridiplantae > Streptophyta > Magnoliopsida > Poales > Poaceae > Hyparrhenia > Hyparrhenia diplandra. The sequence continues at coordinate 120,699 of JADLZK010007610.1, read as the reverse complement.
TCTGGCCTGCGGCGCGCCACGCTGCTCCCAGCGGTACCCCCCACGCCGGGCGAAGACCGGGGCGAGGGGATGGCGTGGACTCCGCCTGAGACCGCCGGCCGGCGGCGAGGCCAGCTCACCCCCTCGCCGAGCACGCCCGCGGTGCTTTCGGCGACCATGCCGCGGCGCCCGTCGTGCGCCCGATGAGACAACGTGAGAGCGGCCCGCGCCAGGGGGCGGAACCCGAGGACGGGAACACGGGAACCGCGCGAACCTCCAGGAAAGGCGTCACGCCGCCGCCGCCCTCGCCCGGCCCACGCTGCCCGCGGCGGTGGGCGGCGACCTGTCCATGGCTGGCCACCGGCCGCCGTGACATGACGCGACGACCACCGGCCACCCTGCATCGACCACGCCGCGCGACCGATGGCGATGAGCCCCCAGAAGGCCATGCGCAAGCCCGCCCCATGCCGAAAAATATCGGGAGCTCGAGAGCCATCCCGCTGGCGGAAGCTTCGCCATGGCAAGGCTATAAATAGCCACCCCGTGCCCTTCCGACCCCGCCGAGCAAGCGAGGAGCTCCGCTAAGTGCCGCAACACTCCATGCTCGCGCCGGCTCGCTCCCTCGCCCTTCCCTTTGCGCTCTAACGGGATTTCCCAAATTGGGATCTCGCCGCTGGAGTCAAGGCGTCGCCGTCGATTAGGTCCCCCGTCCGGGCCCGATTAAGTGAGCCGGTAAAGCATCCCTAGTCCCTCCTCTTTCCTTTTCCCCTCTTAATTCGTCCCTAATGTGTAGTGGTGCGCCACGATGGCCACCACCGCCGCTGGCACCGATCGCCGCCGCCGGCCGCGGAGTCGTATCGCCTACTCCCATCCCGGCACACCACCGAGTCCGGGAGACGACGGGGAAGCCGCAGGCGCCTGCAGTGGCGAGCGAGGGGCAGAGGCGGCGGGCCCCCGGCCGACGCCGTGCGCCGCCGCCCGCGCCAAGCGCTGACGGAACGGGCTCCCCCTCGCCCGGACGACGCCGTTATTTCTTTGTCTGGCGTTAGGCGAATGAGGGAACGATGGGAAAGCCGACGCGTGGCGGCGCAGCTTGACACCGTCACGTGCCCGGCCAGCCGGACCTACGGCCCACGTCGCCCTGTGGCATCCGGGGGACCCACATCATCCGCACGATGCTTATATACGGCGTTGGGTACACTTAAGAAATTGCTACGTACACCCGGCTAGTGTACCGCGAGAACCCTATAAGTGTACTTTCCTGTCGTGAAAAAAAATTCCCAAAAAATTTGTAAATTCATTATTTGAATTATGGAATTTTATCATGTAATTGGTTCTATTTTTCTTACATGATAAAATTATATTATAATATTACCCTAATGATTTAATTAGGGATTAATATTATAAGATCCATATCTCATGCATACTAACTCCGTTTCTCGTGAAACGACTTCCATAATTCATATAAAATCTAGCTCTATGCATCTAACCCATTGACACCATAATGTTCTATGCTTGTTTGATTGCCATAGTTCAAGCTAGGTTTATCGCTAGTCACAAGGTAGTTTCCGACGGCCGTTTAGTAGCTTCCCGCCAGAGCAAAGCTAGGAGCGTCCCAACGCCATGCCGATCAAGAAGAGCATCTCGGGCAAGTCCTTACCCCCCTAAAACTTGACCTAATTAATTAACCGTTAATCTCCCAAAGATAATGATCATGGTTTATCGTTCTTGGTGAACGTTTATGATGAAATGCTTATGAGATATTGATGAATGTTTATGAGATGCTTATGGAATATTTATTATGAGATTATTTATGCTTGGTGCATGAGATGATGTTTAAATGATGTTTTTGACCATGATATAATTAAGTACGAGATTAAGTTAATGTTAATAATAAAATGAACCTAACCAACAAAAAGGTGAGTGGTGTTAGTCTACATGGAGGTGGGCTAACACATTCGGGAATTGTTCCCGCGGAGAGATACTCGCCTCCCTAAGGACCGGTTCATAGACCTTCTACCTAGTGCGATATTACGCATGCCACCCACACGTCGGGGATGGGGCGACTTGATTCCACACCCTGGTTGGGTTGAGGTATAGTTTCGAGCCAAGGTGGCCGGAGTAGGCAAACGACCTATCAGGAGCAGACATGGGGAGAGTGGCCCCATGGTCCGGTTGGCGTGGTTGCTATGTGATCCTCCACGTAAAGTTGTTTTGGGCGTGGTGACGCCGTTTGTTACACCATTTATGATTTATGATATGAGTATGTTGTGACAGTATAGGTTGGGTAATGAGGTATTACCCGTAAAGCCGCAGGTGATTTGGTATCACCATATTGTCTAGGATGATGCGTCATCCTTTTCAACCCCTGAGAAGTCATGGTAAGGATTATACCAATATACCTAGGTTGGCTACCAAGCGGGTACGGGATCTCGTTGGGCCTGTCGGAACCAAACCGGATGGGAAAGACAGTGTCCATTGTGTGGGGAAAGTGTACAACCTCTGCAGAGTATATTAAATCTATTCGAATAGCCACGTCCTTGGAATGGGCAAATGCTAGGCCGGAACATCTATGATTAGATTTTCACACTAATGTTTACTAACCTGTTCATGTTCTTGATGAAGTTTATGAAGTTAATAATAAGATGACCCGGGAACTAGCGAGAGCAGTTTTAGAGTCTCTGCTAGGGCCCAACCCTTAATAATCACAACCACCCCTGGTTTGGACTTGCTGAGTACGTTTGTACTCACCCCTCCTCTGTTTTTACAGACATCGGCACATCAGGAGGTAAGATTGTCGTTAGGGTAGAGGACCAGCGTTCGTAGGAGTTTGCAAGGCGTTTGCTTAGGAGAAAGACGTTGAAGCCTAGGATTCATCCATGCTCAAGTTTGCCTCGCGGAGTACGGGGGCGGTGTCATAGTTAATCCACCGCGTCTTGGTTGGCTAACTCTCGATATTGCACCCGGATCGGTGACCTCCTTCGTCGCCCTTTGTAAGCCCCTTTATCCTATATTTATAAAGCTCGGATTTTACTTTATATGTGCGTACCATTATCCATTTACTAACGGCACGTATTTGTGCGTGATCCCGGCGCAAATACGTGAGATTAAGGACCCATAAAAGTGGGGGCCTGACAATTAGCATACCAAAGAATGGATTTTTACAACAAAAAAAAATAAGGCGCAAGAACACGGGTTCTTACCGCAAGAACAACAAAAGAAACCGGATCCGGTGAGCCTCGCATCCACAACAACAACGAATCGGTGAGCTAGGGTTACTAAATCGCAAGAATCGGTGAGCTAGGGTTAGCAAAGGAGGGGGGGAAAACTTACTGCTTGCAGTGGTGGGCGGATCCACGAGACCTGATTCAGATTGAGACAGAGGGGGAAGATTAAGAAACCGCGAATCAAGAACACCGACACAAAATCGAGATAGATTAGAGGAAAACCCACCCAAAACGCAGACCGGGAGCGACAAGAAGAAGAAGAGAGGGAGGAGGAGGAGGGAAGGAGGATATATAGGGCGCGAATGGCGGGAACGAGGGCGTTGACGGGCGGGAATGAGGGGGCGGTGACCCGAGGGTTTTCGCGCCATCGCCCCGGGAGCATGAGGAGATGCGGCGGGAGCACGGGCGGCGAGGCAGCGGAGCACGCGAGAGCTAGGATGAGGAGGAACGGCCGTTCGGGCGTTCCTCCTCATCCCGGGCCGGAGGGGAGTTTTTGCACCCACCCGAGCCAGCGCCGGAGGAGGCCCAGTGCTACCAAACAAGGCCCAATCGCATCTCGCGATGCATGTATGAAGGGAGTAGGGCAACCAAACACGCCCATAGTGTCACAAAATCAAAGTAATCGACCGGCCGGGAGGGTATTAGGGAGGGGGTGACGCTGGGCGGGGCGGTGGCGGCGCAGGCGCGCCTTGTAGGGCGGCAAAGTGTTGGGGAATAGGGCGGCGCGCGCAATGTGTGCCCGGCTCGGCCCGGCAAGGGGGGGTGGGGAGGGGTGGCATTGGGAGAGGCGGCGACGCTGGGAGGGGAGGAGACGGGCGCAGGGAAGAGACGGGAAAGTGAGAGATAGAATTTTTATTATTCTTTCTTGATTTTCCTTCATTATGGTTCTCTTTATATAAAGGGGGATTATAATTGCTAATGGGCCAAGCCCAATAATCTTTCTCCCTTGAATATCTTATACTATTATTACCTCCATTCTAAATTATATGACGTTTTGTTTTTTTAGATACTTTTCATTTGCTATGTATGTAGACATAATATATAACTAGATGCATAACAAAAGAAATGTATCTAGAAAAGCTAAGACGTCTTATAATTTGGAATGGAGGGAGTACTAAATGGAGGCTCCACGTAAATTCTTACCGGGCGCTAAGAAAAAGATAAATGCTACAAATTCTCACGTTAATAAGAAACATCTAGCAGTCAAATCTATAGACAAGCAATCGATAACCGTTAGATCTACTTTTATTTTTTAAAGAATTACCCACCATTTCTATTATTATTTTATATAAATAAAAAATCCATAATTTTAAAATGAACGTACAAACAGCAAGAAAGAAGGAAAAGATAGATCTATTATTTTCCGTATACGACGTGCCGCAAAAAGATCGTCAAGGGCCCAGGGGTATCCATATTCACCTGCCTGGAGAGATTTTCCAACGCCTTCAAGGGTCAAAGACTCAGGCTCCATGCATGCGGCACCGACCGCCGCCAGGCAGCTGATCGACTTGTGTTTGCCAGGCCAAGCAAGCAAGGACGAAGGCAGCAAGGAGGAAGCCAATAGGATCATCTACACCGGCAGTGGTGCGAGTAGGCCAACCTTTGCCAGTTCCAAGCGTGCAGAATCGAACTCACGGTTCCCGTCCCAAGCGGCGGCGACGGCGTCATCGTATCTCGAATTCTCGATCTGCTGCTGTGGACAGCGTGCTGCTAGCGGCTGGCGGCACATTTGACATATCGATCTGCTTCTGCTGCGGCGGCAAGCAGCCGGCCGGTGACCAGCAGGCAGCACACTACTACAGAATTATTCATTACTGCCGGGCTCCAACCCCCCTTCACTGCGAAAAGTGAACCGCAGAACCAAAAGCGTTAGTGATGTGGGGTTGAAACACTTTGCCGGGTTAAAACACCGGCGATGATTTGTGTAGATACGACCCGACAGAATGACTTAAAATAACACTACCGGTCCGCAAATGAGCGGTAGTGTTGAGTAACAAAACACTTTCGGTTTGTGTATCCTAACCGGCAGTACCATAGGAAAGAACACTGCCGGCTATGCGTAAACCGACAGAGTTGTTTACGATCACACTGCCGGTTACAATGGCAACCGAAAGTGTTGGTTGTGCCGACACCGCCGGGTTGTTTTGAAACCGGCGGTGTTGTAGACAAATCGCACTACCGTTTTTCGGACGTCCGCAGTGATTGCTATGTCAACGATGGCGGTTTATGGTAGCCGACAGCGTTAGGAAATTAGAATGACATGTAATTACAGCAACGCATACAATGTCGGGTTTATGAACAAAACATTATTATAATCACATGTCCAGATCCGCGGGGTCTTGGTCAGCAGCCAAGACATCAAAACGAATACTGAGAGCTTACATGTTCGGATCTCTCATAACATCAACAAGAAACTATAGTAGTTCATTGATATCGTCTGGCGCATACTCAAATGCAAATTGGACAGACCTTGCAATGGAAAATCGTCCTTCT
>JADLZK010007610.1:0-110000 GCA_015847255.1 Hyparrhenia diplandra | reverse complement strand
TCTCTAAAGTTTGGGTTTAGTGGGTTGCATAAGCATTATCCGGTCTAAGTTGTTGCCGGTTATGATATGGTGAAATGAGCTTGCTATGACATTATTCTTAGAATGACTTGACATCCGAGTTTTCTTTTCGAAAATCAAAATTCAAAAGTTCCTCAATGATATGCACAAATCCCACCAAAGCCATATGACATGATGTTATGAACATTCATGAAAAACCTTAGTCATATGCTACTTATTTTCATGGTGAGCCTTTTTCAAAAAGCCGTAACCTATGTTGAGATACTTTTCATACGCCCATGATCAAGATTCACTTGCACCCGAAAATAAACGCCCCGATTCTCACACCGAGAATTGCGCTTCAACATGCACCCTTCCATCCACCAAAAATATACTCTATTTATTTTATCATGCTCTCTCACAAAAAAAAGTCTCGTTGAAAAAAAGGAGAAGTATGGGCTATGCGAAAAAAAAAACGAAAGAAAAAGAAAGATGGACAAATGTCCCAATAAAGACGAGGGAAGTCGGATACTCAAAAAAAAAAAAAAAAAAAAAAAAAAAAGAGAAGAAGTATGAGAAAAAAGAGAAAAAAGAAATAAAGGGAAGCCCATACCTCCTTCTTCAAAAAAAAAAGAGAAGCAGTCATGATACTTGGAGTCCACCAAACACAAAAATATTCCACACACTTGCACATCTTGATCATGGCATATGACTAGTCTCTCCAAGTGGTTTGGCCTTTGACGAGGGCAACATGACATGATACAAGTAAGCCAATCTTTTACCTACCCGAACTCCACAAAAGCCTTTATTAGTTGGTAGGGAAAAAGAAAGGCAACCAAGCCTTTGGTGAGGATCAACCACATACAAATATTGAGAGATCGAAGTGATCATTCGAGGAACTTCTTTATTTGCAAAAAATATTTCAAAACCTCTCGGATTGACAAATACTCGAAGAATAAAAGATAAGTGAGCTCGTCGAACCGTTCTATCCAAAGAACCGCCCAAGACTTGGAGACGGCTCAAAAGCCCCACAAAAGATGAAAGGTAATAAAGGGTGAATAAACGTGGCATTTTATTCAAACTATAGTAGAACCTTTTGTTATAACCCCAGCACGGTGAGATGTAATCGACATAGAAGCAACTCTAATCAACAACCAAGTACTTATCTTTGCTCGAGGACGTGCAATGGGTAAGCTTGGGGGAGTTTGTTGATGGTCACCAACGACGTATTTTTAACGTCAACATTCTACCAATAAGGGGTTGAAACTATACCTTACTACACACATATACATTTATTATTGACATAATTCCACTTGTAGTGCAGAAATATTATTTTGTAGGATTTATATAAAAAGCAAGTGGAAAATGCACCAAAAGGCGCCTCCCTGGAAAGCGCATTCCTGAAGAACATCAAGCCCAAGGGAGAAACGGACCAAACACGCAAAATTAGGCCGAGTCAACACCGCCACACAACTTTTCAAGCCCAACAACGATGGCTTGCCAGCTCGGGCGAGCGGGGCGGAAAGGGTGCTTGTAGCGCACCCTAAGGTGCGCCCGCACCCATCCTGAGGCCGTTCGGGCCCAACTTTGGCGAGGCGGTGCATTAACTATCCAGGAGGGCGGTGCGGGGGTGGATCGGCCGATTCAGTGAACCTGGACGCCCGAGAGATGGTTGGTTTGGTGTAGTTTTGCACTTAGCCCCCTCTCTCACTTGTATAAGTAGCCCCCCTCACCTCCTCTCTCAACACACACCACACAAGAGCCTCTCTCCCTCTTTCTTCTTCTTCTTCTTCTTCTTCTTCTTCTTCTTCTTCTTCTTCTTCTTCTTTGTAGTTTGTAGTAGGAGCTTGGCAAAGGAATAATAAAAGGAGAGCAAGACATCTTGGAGCTATTCGGTATGATCAATTTAGAGTTCTTCATCTTGTTCTTGTTCTCTACTTATCAATATAGTTGTGTTCTTGAATTAGAGCAAAGTCCTTGTGATATAATCTTGGTTGATAAACTAGTCTATAGTTCTTATATCATGATCTTGTCATATAGAACATCGTGCTTCATCTATCATGCATACATGTTTAGACCAAGAGCTAGAATGATATGATGAGTTCTACTTAAAGATTGACTTGGTTGATGTTGGGTTGCGGGTTTGATAGTCGTCCTTGTGGCGGTGCTCTAGTAGAAGGACCCCGGGGACGGGTAAGCCTTGTTAACATGCTAGAGTAATAATCACTAGTGTAGACGTGGTGTCCGGGCTAGGGGTTGCCTATCTTTTGTGTGGCGCACCCCACGGTTGAGGGGGTAGGCGGTACGGGTTGTGACGACCTTGTCCGTCCCCTTGTAATCCCCCACGTTCGGGTGTGGCGCGGCGCTAAATGCCTGGTCTCCATCCTAGTTGGGCGATTCTTAGGTGCCGAAGTAAGTCGGCGAGACCTTGGCTATCTTGACTTAGAATCTCTAACAAGAAAAACATGTGTGTATCTCGCTATCTTGACATGCCTATCTTGGATATGCCCGCTCCATATTAGATTTATTCTTTTATTCTTTATTTTACCTTTATCCTTGAGATTGGCTTGAGTGTGTGTGTCAAGTTATCCTATTACCTATCATGTTTTATCCCTCAAGTTATGAATATTGGTTTATTATATAGTCTTATTATTTTGTCCATGTCCAAATTGGAGACTTTTATACCATGCCTTCCTTTGGAAAAATATAAATAACGATACCCTGAATACTTCTGGGTGGAATGCTAAAACGGTATTTCCGTGCGCTTGCGGACTTGTTACGTAAATGTTGCGAGAATACCAAAAGACATATCTAAGCGTGATTGCTTTTTTTTGGTGATTGCGTTAAGAAATGTCAACGATTCTTTGCAATCACAAATTCCTAATTATCGAATCATCTTAATGAGCTAGATGCATAAATATGAATTAAAAGCGTGAACACATACTCGCAGTTGTATGCTAGTAAGATTTCTGTTTTCCCGTGCAACACAAAATCATCGATAACAGTTTTCAACCGTTGCTTACACCATTCCGGGTCTTCTCCGTGTAGGCCTCGACACCGATTTCGGTGAGTTTGCTTTGGGATCGAAAAAGCCATACTTCTTGATTTTGCCAATGCCTTCACAATATTTTGTGATACACACGCATAAAATCAAATGCTCAAAACTTAACAATTTGTGACCGGATAGTAGTTAATTGCATTGTCGTGTGAGTCGGGTACTTACATAGTCCACGACATCATCATTTGTGTATCGAGGCCGTGTTGTTGGTACAATTTGGAACAAGAACTCCCATTCGACATAAATCTTCAGTTCTTTTGGATGATGAAAAACAGACTTTTCAGGGATGATAACCTCAAAACCAACCGAATTTGGATCCTTTGTTCGACCTAGGTAATACTCATGCAATGCACGCATGGTCGGGGTCAATTTGTGTACCCGCCCTCAACCAAATTACGGCCCCTTACATACTTGCAATGCCGGTACCGCCTTTGTTTTCTCATTCTCAAAGTAAATGTTGGCGGCAACCTCAATAGTCACGTGACGGTCAGCGGCAATCTTGTTTATCTTCCTGTCGACTTTTTTCGCAGATTCTATCTTACGTTGACACATATGGGGCGCGATCCATTTGGTTCTTTGTGTTCTTACAAAAATGAGGCCATTAAACTAAGGAATTTGTTGCATTCGGCCGCCCTCTGTTTATCCACCACTCTCTGTCTTTTGTTGTTATCCACATTTTTACAATCGGGATTCATCGTCCTTTTGTTGGTATGCAAGGGTTGGTCCACGAGAGGAATCCTTTGCCTTTGCCTTTGATCTTGTGTTTGCCGCTATTTGAGGAGGAGGACCCGGCTTTGGTAGGGCTGATGAAGAGTGAGGAGGGTTATGTTGTTCAGTGGATAATGAAGGGGAAGGATGAGACTCTTTTGTTGGGGCTGATGAAGGTGCAGGTCCCAGTTGTTTGACAAGGGAACGGGGAGTTTTATCGGGATGAGTAGGCTCATGGGAGGGCTCTGAAATACAGTCGTCGTCATCATCCGATGACAACTCGTACGACCCGGCAATGTAGCGCTTGCGCCAAAGCACATGAACGTCAGTGTTCTGACCAAGTTTGGGCCTGTCTTCCACTGCAGGGTGTTCAATGATTACCTTGTTATACTTCTTATCAAGTATCTTATCAATGGTGATGCAAGCATACCCCGGTGGAATTGGTCGGCCATTGATGACCCCATCTATAGGGGACGGCCAGGCCTGGCCAACTGCCACCTTGTCTTTCGTCCATAGCTAACGGACATACAACTTCACATTGACAGCGTCTTTGATGTTGTCCACCGGATGAGGCGCATTCACATCTTTGTCGAACGGGGTCGATCCGCAGCTGCTGCGGCCCTTGGCATGAAGGCTCAAGGCATCATTAGGGTCTTGTAGTGCTTCTGTTCTTTGAGACAAAAGTTGCTGGACTCTATCATCCACCATCTCTTTCAGATGTCTATTCCACTCTTCATCACGTTGCTGCATACTACTATGTGAGCGGCACCGATACTCTCGAGAGTAGTCCGGGAACCCTTGTTTCCAAGGAACAACACCGGCCCCTCTGGTGCGACCAGGGTGCTCCTTGTTTCCGAGTGCTTGGGTGAGCACGTCATTCTCCCTCCTAGAAGTGCGAGACCCTTCTTTCACCTCCTCAGTTACTTTGGAGATCTTCTGGATGAGGTCGCTCATGGGTCGATTTTCACTGCTAAAGCTCCCGTCTTCTGAGTGGCGTATTTTCCTCGCCATACGGTATACTAACGATCTTGTTTCCCAGTCTGCAGTGTCAACAGGTAAACCTTGAGCGTGGCGTCGCTCCATCGCATCAAGTTACGCTTGAAATTCATCAAACTTTTACGCATAGCCACGAGAGCCAAGGCGATGAGGATTTTTGTTTTTCAGCGAGTTCTGCTTGTTCTTCCTGCTCAATTCTCTCAACTCATCGCTTAGCCTGCATTGCTTGAATTCTTCCCAGTAAATCTTCTGTTTGTCATACTCTCCTCCATCCCAATCGGCTCTTTATCTAGGAGCATAAAATTTTTATACGAGATGCCCCTTGAAAGTCGAGAAGCATGTACACATGGTTTCATAAGTTTTTTTTTTACCATTTCCATGTCACGACCCTTTGGGAAAGAGAAATAACCGGTTAATCTGTCCCATACAGTTTGCTTCTCAGTGTCAGGAACCATCCACGGATCTTCTTTGTCCTTCCCAGTCCACTTCCCGAACTTAATTGGGATGTTGTCCCTTACAAGTACCCCCAAGATACTAGAGTATTTGGACACAAATTTAACTAACGGGTGCGGTGGTAGTTCGAATTCATCCACATCGGTGATCCGGATGGTCGTATTGATTTCGAAAGCTATGTATGGCCTCGCTTGGTTCTCGGCTTCTTGCTTACCGAACCTTCTGCCTGCTCGGGAGGTATCTGCTCCTCCTACGCAAAAAGTACCAAGGAAGACAAGACCCTCTCAATTAACTTGCTTGTGCATGGCTAGCTAGCTAGTCACATGAAACCCGCCAAATTACCTGGTCACCTTGATTCAGCTTGAGATAATCACTCGGGCTCCATCCGTCTTCTTCATCCTGAACGCGCTCGTTTTGCGGCTGATGCTGCTCTCCCATCTCAGGGTTAGCAGCCGGTTGTTGTGGTACAAGACGACGGATTAACCGGTGAGCACGAACCATGGCTGTGACACAACCATGTTCACAATTGGTACAAATGTTGTATAAAAAGCAAAATAACAAGTTGCTGCCCAATCTAACAAGCATTCGAGCAGACAGATTGGGGGAAACGGCGTCGTACTCACCTTGGGGGTGGCCGGATGTCCGCTCGCTCCTGAGGGGTGGGCTGGAGATGCAGGCGGGAGGTGGAGGGGCACGCGTTCGGCCGGCGTTGTGGATGAGGAAGGCGCGAGGGCAGCCTACCGGAGATGGAATACGACGAATAATGGAGGCCGTGCTACGAAGAGGGAGGGCGCGAGCTATCATCAGCGGCATTCTATCGAACACCTACGGGGTAGTGAGAGAGATCACCTAGGGAGGGTGGGGAAAGCCGCTCTCCGCACGCTCCTCGAAGTCCTCGGGACGGGGCGGCGTCGATGGAGGCGGGGGACGGCGTCGAGGTGGGGCGGCGTCGATGGAGGCGGGGACGGCGTCGGGACCCGGCAGCCCGGTGCTCTCGGGCGTAGGGTGGTGGCTTAGGTTGCGCGCGGGGAACAGTGGCGCGGTGTTCAAAAGAATTGGGGAAAATTTCAAGACCGCGCCGATTCGCATATATATAAGCATAACACATCACTGCCGGGTCCACTACTCCCCGGCGGTGATAAATAAATCACTGCCGGTGCGTAACGAACCCCCAAAGATGTACATACTGTTGCGCTTTATAAATGTGTGAAGCAAGTGTCATCCACCAACGTGTGAATGGCTTGAATTTTTTTTTTTTTTCATTTTACACCCAAAATATGCCCCCACACAAGATCTTAGGTTTTTTTAAGGCGAATATTTTCATTTTTAGGGTTTTTCTTCCCGCTAAACGGGCGAAAAATGGCTAATTACATCACGGAAACACAAGAATTTAGCATGTATTTATGCATTCATTTGCCTCCCCGGGCAAATGAAACCATGTGGAAAAGTTTGGCACCATGCCCTTCTTTTTCGGGGTAGCCTCGTTCAACATGGAATTACTCGGCCTCGTCGCCTTGAAAAATCAATTAAACTAAAAAGTACAAAAGCAACTCCGAAAAATCTCAAAAATTTGGGATGACTCACACAATGCTTGTGGAAGACTTAAAAAAGTTTGAGACCGATAGGGACACATTAGACCATATGAACCACAGGTAACATAGTAACCTAAGTGTATAGTTATGGTCACTTGAAAGGGTGCATGAACCTTTATGAAGCAAGTGTCATCCACCAACGTGTATATGGCTTGAATTTTTTTTTGCAGTCATTTACACCCAAAATATGCCCCCACACAAGATCTTAGGTTTTCCTGGTGAATATTTTCATTTTTAGGGTTTTTCTTCCTGCTAAACGGGGCGAAAAATGGCTAATTACATCACGGAAACACAAGAATTTAGCATGTATTTATGCATTCATTTGCCTCCCTGGGCAAATGAAACCATGTGGAAAAAAGTTTGACACCATGCCTGTTCTTTTCGGGGGGTAGCCTCGCAACATGGAATTACTCGGCCTCGTCGCGCGAAAATCAATTAAACCGTAAAAAGTACCAAAGCAACTCCGAAAAATCTCAAAAATTTGGGATGACTCACACAATGCTTGTGGAAGACTTAGAAAAAAGTTTGAGACCGATAGGACATATTAGACCATACGAACCACAGGTAACATAGGAACCATACAAATCTTAGGCTTCTGCCCATCAATGTCGGTTATGTTGTTTTAACCGACAGTGAAAGAACCGATAGTGAAGCTCCCGGCGTGAAAATGGCTAACACTCTCGGTTTTGAACCGGCAGTGAACCGAAAAGTCCTCTGTTTTTGGCTACTTGACGGTTCACCGAAAGCACACATTGCAAATCGAGGCACATAGTGTAGATAAACATACTCCATCGATTACATAGTTGGTGACGAACGTTAATTTGTCCAAATAAGGTGCTTACATTAAGTTAACAATAATCTAACTCCATCGATTACATATAGTGAACAATAATGATCGAGCTGAGGGCCATAATGAACAATACTAAGCAGGTTCACCTTCACCCTCATCTGGTAGAGGTAAGGCTACGTTAGCGGCGAACGCAGGCATTTCCTGATACCCTCTGTAGTTTTCTTCATCCGGCACTCCATCCACTCCGGTAATCTTCCTTTTCCCTTCTAGCTGTACGTGTAGCCTTCCATTTGTCTTGTTGTCCGGTGCATAGAAAACATGCATAACATCTTTTGCAAGGGTGAAGGGGTCCTCTCTATGTCCGATCTTGGTGAGATCAAGGGTCCTGAACCCCTCTGCATCGATGTCGTTGACGGCTGTATTCCGAACCCACTGGCAGCGAAACAGAGCTGCCTTCAACTGACCATAGTCTAGTTCCCATATCTCCTCTATGTAACCAAAGTAGGTACCTTCCACTTTGCCCTCCTCGTTCTGAGAATCAAAATGAACACCACCAAGCTGGTATTGGCTCCTTCCATCATGTTTTTTTGTATAAAATGTGAATCCATTGATCTCATACCCTTGGTACATAACAAATGTACTCTTAGGCCCCTTACCCAGAAATCCAGTTGATTACCCAATTTTTTCCCAAGCAAGCTTTCTCGCAACCAATCGCTAAATTCCTCCGTATGTTTCTTATGTAGCCCATTCGCTGACATTTTGGGAAATTGCTCTTTCAGTCTTGCCTGGTGCTACACAAGGTATGGCCGCATCTTCGACTTTGTCAGAAAACTATGAACTGTGCCGATCTGAAAAGCAACGTGGTCTTTTATCGAAATGCATTTAGCCCCGATCGTTCCTTTGCCACATAGTCTTCCCTCGTAACGAGATACTGGAAGTCCGACCCTTTTGATGTCTAGATAATATGTGCAGAACTCGATGGCTTCCTTCGTTGACCATCCTTCAGCCATGCTGCCTTCTGGTCTGAACTTGTTCCTGACATACCTCCTAAAAACTTTCATCATCCTTTCGAAAGGGAACATCTGATGCAGGTACATTGGGCCAAGGGCTCTAATTTGTTCAACAAGATGAACGAGCAGATGCAATCGAGATATCAAAGAAAGTAGGTGGGAACTCCACCTCAAGCATGCTTAGTGCTTTGACTATGTCCACCAAGTACCGGTCCAAATTTGGATCTATCAATGACCTTTGTTGAGATCGCATTGAGGAACGAGCACAACTTTACGATTGCGCCATAGAGGTTTGGGGGGAGCTGGAGACCACGTAGAGCAACAGGGAGCAGTTGAGTCATAATGACATGACAATCATGGGCCTTCATGCGGCCATAGTTGAACTTCGGTTCTCTCATGTTCACTAGCCTCTTCGGTTACCACAAGAGCCTTGTTGGGAGTTTGAGTTCATTGAAGAAGGAGATAAACTTTTTCTTTGGTTCCGCCTTCAAGGTCCAGTCGCAGCGGAAGGTAAAACTCTCCATTCTCTAGCGGCAGACCGGTTGCGAGATCCTTCATGATTCCCCTCTTGCTCCATGTCTTGCCATGTGGCAAGGGAATCCTTCGAGGTCCCCCCCGGTGTTCATCAAATGGTTAAGGGTGCTAAAGCACACATTTTTAGTAAGGTGCATGGGATCAAGACTATGGCGTGCACTCAACAGTTTCCAGTAAAGGCGCGTTTCCAAAAACGATTTTTCTTCCGGATACTCCCTTCGTGTATCGCTCTCGCCCCATCTCCCTTCCCAAGGACAAAATTTAGTTTATCTAGTTCTCGAATTATCGCTTCCCGTCTCGATAATCCGGAGCCTTCCCTTCTTCACACTCCCCGAAATTTTTTTTGCTCCTTCGGTAAGGGTGATTATCTAGTAGGAACCTATAGTGTTCCGTATAAACCATTTTATTGTTGTCATTTAGATGTACCGCTTTTGTTCCATCCAGGCACTCGACACATCCACAATAGCCTTTTGTCTTTTCTCCAGACAAGCAACCTCGTCCCAGCAAGTCAGTGATTGTAGCGATCAGTATTCCCTTGACCGTGACATGTTCCTTTTTATGCTCGTCCCAAACATCCTTCACACCCGTATTGAACATCTCTAACAATTCATCCATCACTGGTTCTAGAAGCGTGTCTATGTCATTCCCTGGCTGTCTTGGCCCTTGGATCAGTAGTGGCATTTGGATGAACGCACGCTTCATACAGAGGTGTGGTGGAAGGTTGTATATACAAAGTGTCACTAGCCATGTGCTATGTTTGGACGTAACCTGGTCGAAAGGATTCATCCCATCTGTGCTCAAACCAAACCAAAGGTGCCTTGCCTCTCCCTGGAGCTCGTTGTAGAACATAGTATTGACAGTCCTCCAGTCACGCCCATCGGCGGGATACCTCATGTTTGTGTCTGTCTGATGCTCTTCGCCATACCAGCGCAACAGCTTGGCTGACTTTGCACATGCAAACAGCCTATGCACCCGGGGAGCTATAGGAAAATACCAAACAACCTTATTAGGACCTCCTCTGCTCTTGCTACCCTCGTTTGATGGCCCATGCTTGTAGCGTGGTTCTTTACACTTGGGGCATGCATCCAATTTTTCATATTGTGTTCAACGGTACAATATACAATCATTGACACATGCGTGGATTTTTTCGACCTCGAGGCCGAGTGGGCAGATCATCTGCTTGGCCTCATATGTCTTCTCTGCCAACTCATTGTCTTTTGGGAGAAATCTACTGATTACACTTAACAAGAAATCGAAGCCTTTGTCACTCACCCCTTCCATGGATTTGAAGTCTAACAGCATGATGTTGGCCTCCAGTTTGCTCACTCCACAATCCTTGTACAATGGCGTTTTCCCATCTTCCCTCATTTTCTCTAGCTTTTTCATCTGTTTGGCACTAAGAAATGCGGTCTCTGCATTACGTAGCAACAAAGAAAGGCCATCCTCTTCATCGTTGTCATCAGCAAGAGTATTATTAAGCAAGCCAATATCGCCCTCGTCTTTGCTTTCGTGCATGGATATGTCGTTGTTTGCCCGATCACCATTGTTTTCCTCTTGCACGTCATCCATGGCCGGATCAACATTGTTTTCCTCTTGCACGGCATCCATGGCCTCGATCAACATTGTTTTCCTACGGAACATTCACACCAATCTCGCCATGCTCGTCCATATGCTATACCCCGGCATGAACCCCCGCAGATTCAAGTGGTTCCGGATACACTCTGTGTTACCATATCTCCGAAGATTCAAGCAATCTTTGCATGGGCACAAAACAGACTTCCCAACCACAGTAGCATGAGCTCGCAAATGCATGAAAACCGGGCGACTCCATGAATGAACCGCCCGTCACAACGGGACGCATGCATCCACTCTCGATCCATCTCTACAAAAAAAAAAGTGGAACTGAAGACTTGATCAATTCAGCTCAAAAAATGTGGTTGGTAGGTGACAAATGGGCTATTTTGGTCGGCAAAATTGTAAAATCTCGACTCACATACTAACAAGAAATAATTATAGCACCACAGAAACAGGGCGTAATTAATTAGGCTACCAACCTTTTAGATGATGGATTCTCCACAGATTGCTTTGAAGCCTAGCAGAAATTATGTTCAATTGGAGCTCGCGGCTCTAGAATGTAGAAAGAACAAGAACAAGAATCAAGGGATGTACCCATCAAAACAAAGGTAACTAGGGAATAAAATCAAAGGAGCGCAGATGCTTCTTACTAACCGTCAAGCCATTGTTGAAATACAAGCGATTTCTTCACGGATTAGAACAGTCGCAAAGAATGGAGAGGGAGGGCCTAAACGCGCACCTCTGTTCTTGGGATGGTACAGTAGGAAGGAGAGAAGAAAACTCCCCGTCACCTTTTTGAGTTGGCGGCTTAACACCTGCCCGGCGGTTTTTTAAACCGAGAGTGAAGCGGAAAATCACTACCGGATCGGTCACATCATAGTTTTCGGTGACAAGAATCGATAGTGAATTCAGATAGATCATTTGTCAGTTCTTATTCACACCGGCAAAGATATGAGTCCATCAAGTCACCGGGGGGGCATAAAAAGCACCGGTAGTGATCTAAATCTTCACCGCCCGGTTATTGCTCGCCCATTGGAGTTTCGATTATTGTCCTCGCGCTGAGCGGTTCATCTCGCCGGCGCGGTTCATCGCTGCCGGTGGACTAAATTTCGCAAAGGATACTGGCGGCGCGGTGATGACCGATTCTCGTAGTAGTGGCGTATCATCGTCTACAAACTCGCAATATATTACGGTCGAAGCGGGTAGATAAAGATTCCAGTTTTCTCTAATTTATTTGTTTCTGCTTTCTGTGATGCGTGCTACTTTATTCAATAATTTTACAAGATTTTGTAAATTCCTGTTTGGTTTATAAGTAGCATTATAGGTGGTCATCCATGGCTTGAGTATTATGGTTTTGTTAAATGTTGCATACCCACCATAAATTCCTCGCTCCGCCAGCGACCGGCACCCTTGCTCGGATGGACAAAGCACCACGGAGGAGCACACGAGATCTACTACGGCGTTGGTGGAGGAGCTGCAATGCCGCAGAAGACGTTTGTGTGTCGCCTAGCTGCTCGTGGAGGGAACATCAACGAGGCGGCCGCCGGGAGCTATCTACCAAGATATGCACTTGACGGGCCGAAGTGAGCGAGGTGCGGGGGCAGGTCCGGAAGGGCGCTTGAACAACCGCTACGGACTATCTACCGGCCGAATACCGAAGTGGAAGGCAATGCTACACGCGATTTATGCAAGAAAGAACATGACTACGGATCCAAAGTTCATATATCCATTGATATCCATATAAGATAGAATAGAACATAAAGTAAACAAACATAAATATAAAATAGTAAACTTAAAGAACAAAACTTAATGAAGAACATAAAGTAAACAGTAAAATGTAAAATAAAACTTAAAGAACAAAACTTAATGAAAAAAAGATAAACAAACTAGATAAAAAAAATGAAGAATAACAAAACAAACAACATATATATAATATTTTTGGATTTTCTATTTATGATAGACAAACATAACAAACATACATAGTCCTGGATAGGGTAAGTACCTTAGAAGGTGAATCCTTCCGAGTAGTACTCCGTGCTCTTACACACGCATACAAGCACACGAACACACGGACGGACTAAGCGGGGGCTGCTTTAGTCGACTCTCATAAGACTCTTACAAACTCTTACACGGCACGGATGTGAGTCTCTTATTTAGTGTACACTACTACAATACTTTATGTGGAGTGGTGGTGGAGTGATCAAGTGATGATCGGGTGATCCGAAGTGA
This sequence comes from Hyparrhenia diplandra, assembly GCA_015847255.1. Classification (NCBI taxonomy): domain Eukaryota; kingdom Viridiplantae; phylum Streptophyta; class Magnoliopsida; order Poales; family Poaceae; genus Hyparrhenia; species Hyparrhenia diplandra. The sequence continues at coordinate 97,058 of JADLZK010007610.1, read as the reverse complement.
TGCGGGTGTGGAAGTGATGATGGTGTGGAAGTGATGATGGAAGTGATGATGGATGATGATCCCTTCCTTGCCTCTTCCTCTCCTTATATAGCGGTGGCAAGGGTATGGTTGGCGCGTAGTTGGCGGTCGTCGTCGAAGTTTGTTGGTGGAGAATCTTCATGATGATCCTTTTGACAATTGGTGAAGGAATCTTCATGATGACCTTTTTGACTCTTGATAAGTATTATTCTTCATGATTATTCTTTTGACCTCACAAAAGTGAAGCATCTTCATGATGATACTTTTGACTTCACGAAAAGGGAAGCATCTTCATAATTATACTTTTGACCTGGTGAAAGGCTTTCATGATGTGCCTTTTGAATCTTGATAAAATCATTCTTATCTTCAATAGTGTGGATTCCTTTGTATAGTATCATCCACTTATCTTGCTAGATATTTTGATCTTCTTCCTCTTCGTAGTAGGTACTATCTTTTGATTATTTCATCATGGGGAGTAATCGAGATTTCTCCCCGAGATTCTTGCTTCATTGGCGAATAATATTCATAGCTTGGTCCTCGCTTGACCATAAATGTGTTGGGTACTCTTCATCATCTTGTTTAGGAGATTTGATCTGTAGTGGTTGAGGAGAGGTATCCAACATTTTAAACATGTTTTCATATACAAGCGTTTCGTCTGCTTGAGATATATCTCGTTGTTTTAACAACAATTCTCTTGTAATATCTTCCTTTAGCCGAGCCACCTCGGATCTTTTATTTGTTGCTTTGTACTTTCTTTTGTCAATAATAGCCTTGGTGTTAAATTTGTCCCACCATCTTGCATAATACTTCCTTTTGAGAGTTGCTGGAAATTGAGTCTTATTGATATCAAAATCCCATTTGACAATCCATGGCAAGATGTTTTACGCATTAACTTTGAGTATAAAGGGATAGTCTTTCAAATTCTTCTTGGACTCTTGAGTGATCATCTTGATAATTTCTTCCATGGGAGTATTTCAGGGATTGCTCCAAAATTTTAAGCCACCAATTTTTGAAGAACCATAGTGGCATTTCACCACACCTTCTTTTGAAGCGAACGAACCATGAATGCTTCATCCGATGATTCTGAACTAGCAAAGACTTTCTCCCATGCTTTTGATAGTCCCAATAGTTATATTTTTTGTTGATGCATGTAGCCGAGTATAAGGTTTTAGCCACATACGGATTGGATGTTCTGTCCCAATCTTCCAAGTGAATAACTTTGGATCAATAATTTTGTGAATCCCAATTCATCTCCATTTTTTGTATGGAAAATCTGCGCTTTTGTTTTCACACAAAATCGCTTCATAATAATTTTGATCTTTGCCCGGATATTCGGGTATAAGATATGAATCTTTTTGGAAATACTTTCCCAAAGATACTTTGAATATTGAGATCGAGTCATTGAATTCCGTACAGGCAATATTATTTCCTCTCAGATTCGAATATATTGAGACGCATTTGCATATTTATCTTGCGTCATGGGGTTTTTAATTATTCTCCCCGATAAGTTTGTTTGGATGGAGAGTTTTCATCAATTCTCCCTTTGAATGATAATTCTCTTTTTGAGTGCCATATCCCCGTAAGAATTCACGGGATAAGAAATTGAGTGAGTTTACTTCTCCTTTGATATGCTCAATATCAAAGTCAAAGCATGATAATATTGCTTGCCATCCGCAAAATATCTGTTTGGAGACCAAATTCTCCACATCTTTCTGGAGAACATCTTTTGCAGCTTTGCAATCTATCCTCAACAAGAATTTTTGATTGAGGAGTTCTCCTTGAAATTTTGAGACAATCTTTACGATTGCCAATATCTCTTTTTTGATGGTAGAATAATTTTTCTGAGCATCATTCCGGGTTCCCCGAGGCGAACCTCGACAAGTCGCTTCTTTCGAATCCTTCTTTTGTTTTAGGATTCCACCATAACCATAATCATGGCATCTGTTTCAATAATTTTGAATGCATCATGATCTAGAATGTGCAAGCAAGGCAATCTCTTGACCTTACTCTTGATCCGTTTCACCGCCTGAGTATGTTTTGTGGTCCAAAAGCAGAGAGAATTTTTCTTCAATCTTTCGGTTAAAATTTTTCTATCTTTTGCCAAAGCCTCATAGAAATCAAAAACATAGTTTAAACATCCCAAAAATCTTTGCAATTGTTTTTTATCTTTAATTTCATCGGGGAACTTATCTCAAAAATTCTATTACCCCAGTTACAATAAAAACTTGATTATGTTGTATCTTATAACCCAAAAATTGTATATTAGTTTGAAAAAGTTTCATTTTTCTTGCAAAACTACAAGACCATTTTGGATAATTATTTTATAGAATATGTTTAAATGCTTCCAATGCTGATCAATATTTTGTGAGAAAATTAAAAAACATCATCTATGTAAACTATGATGAAAGAAGTATATGGCAAGAAAATCTCATTCATGATTTTTTGAAATTCTCGATGGAGCATTTTTTAAACCAAAAGGCATAACATTCCATTCATAATGACCAAATGGAGTAGTGAAAGCAGTTTTTATACCTGTCCTCTTCTTTTATTTGAATTTGCCAAAATCCGGATTTCATATCAAATTTGGAATATATTTGTGATCCTTGGATTCTTCTGATTAGGTCATGTTTATAAGGAATTGGGTATCTTATCCATTGTAAAACTTTGTTAAGAGGTTTATAGTTGATAACTAGTCTAGGGACACCTCTTTCTTTCTCAAAGCAGATTTTCCACATAAAAGGCCGCACAACTCCAAGGAGAGGAGCTTTTCCTTATTAGGCCTTTCTTTAAGAGTTCATCAATCTCGGCTTTGCAGATCTCTAGGAGTCTACTATTCATTTGTATGGGCCTTGCTTTAGTAGGGATCTTATCCTCACTAAAGTTGGATACATATGGGAGTGACACCTCATGTTTCTTCCTATGCCAAAAGGCGAGAGGGAAGATCGAGCATATATCTTTGATAAATTTTTCCTCTAAGGTCTTTATCTTTATTTTGAAATTTGGATCTTCAAGGGTTTTGTCTATCCTTACTTTTTTGATTTCATAAGCTACCTCATTAATGAATTGTTCTTTGTGGCGAATAGCTTCTTGCAATTGATTTAAAAGAGTTTCTTCAGGGTTGAGAAGTGAACATCGTTCAACTTGCTTTCCTTTCATATTGAATTGAATACTTTGTTCAGTCACCAAGAAAGGTCGGATTAAAGATAGAAATGGGGTTCCTAAGATTACTCCTTGACTGAGGTTTTTTGATCAATAAGAATGATGTTTTTAAACATACTCGAAAATGCAAACATGCACCTCGGGAACTTTGTGGCTGACTTGGAGCAGATTGCCATTGGCGGCATGATGAACCTTATGGGATGATTTTTCAAAATATTTGAAAGGTATAATTCCTTCTCTAATGCAATTCACATCTGCACCTTTTGAATCTATTAGAGTTTTATATTTAAAGTTGAAGCCATCTTTGAATTTGTATTGAATTTCAAATATACCATTTTTGCTTAAAATATCTTTCTATAGATCCAACTATTTCTTCATTTTGATTTTTTAGCATTGTATTTATTTTGGAGATCAAGGATTTTTACCTTTGTTTTGAGGCCTCTCAAATCTTCCTTGATATTGTTATATTCTTTGGATAAATCTTCTAGGTCTTGTTGCTTGCTTCTCCTTTTTTTTTACTTTCTTCCTTATCTCAACAACACAAAATATCTTTTTCCGCCTATTTTTGTTGTTTTTTTGATAAAAATCTTTCAAGGATAACTTCTTTTTTTTTTGGGTTCTGCATAGAATCAAAGGTTTCTAAAAAGAACTGCTCTAGATCGAGTAAGGACCAAGATGTTTTCACAATCTTCTTTATCATACTTATTTATCTTAGTTTTATCTTTAGATTTTGATAAGGCTTTTATCTTTTTATTTTTATAATATCTTTGGTCTTTATTCGGGCTTCTTTTGAAGGGGTTTTGGTGACTAGATTGATACCTTCTATACCAATAGTTTTTCCCATCTTTTTCTCTCTATTTGAATCTTGAGCTGTTCCTTAACCATAGGATCATTACATAACTCTCTTTTTTTACAATCAGTATATTTTTTATTTGTCTTATATCTGGTTTTTGATGGTTCATGGTTCTTAATGAGTTTCTATTTTCAAGAAAAGGCAAGCCAGATATGTATTTTTCTTTACAAAAATCTTGATTAGGATCCGGAGGGATATATAAATTTGATAGGAAAGGATCTTTATCCCATTGGAAGTTTATCATATTTTTGCATCTCAAACCATCCCAATGTTCCTTATATATTTTTTTTTTGTAAAGCGGGGGTTGAGATAGTATCTTTGATAACTCCTATAGATTGTCCTTGGTCTAAGGTTGTTTGAAATGATATATCTTTGGCTGGATATGTTTGCGATCTTTGAGATTCTTTGGACCTAGATCGGCCTTGAGAATGATATATTTGTTCCAAGGATGGATTATCAATTTGTTGTCAAGGTGAGAGATTGGGAACATATAAATATCGATGGATATCCCATTTTTGAGTTTCCTAGCAAAACCGCTCGAGGAAATAATCTTGGAAGCCAAGAAACTTCTTTCTCATGTTTTGTTGATAATTCTTCCCAAACGGATCAATAACCTTTTGGGTAAAGATTAAAAGAATCTGCCTAGTATTAGATCTTTGATTTGAGGCAAACAACTCATAAGAGGTTTTTGAGCATAGCTTAGGTCCCAAGGTAAGATTTGTTTCATCTAAGGCGTCTCTCGGGACCATGGGTGATATAATTTTGGTGATGACCATAGTCATCAAGGGTAGGATGAGTTCTTCCGGTCTCATCCTTGAGACATTTCATTTTCATGCCTTTCCTTTGTGAGGAAAGTATCTTTTTGAGGAGATTGGAATATCTTATTGAATGGTTCCCGGGATCCCGAGGATTCTCAACCTTTATGTTTGAAGTTGGAAGAAGTCATTTGTGGGATGAAAAGTGGAATGACTATTTGAGGATTGAGGATGACAAGACGAGAGCTCGAAGGGACGATTTCTTCGACTTTTATCCTTATCGGGCTTTTATCCCATCAAAAGAGATGACTTCTATGCTTTTAGTCTGGCGGCCAAGGGCATGCAAAGATATGTGTTGTGGCTCTATTGGATGATTTATGTGTTCAGGCTCAGCATAGATAGGATTAGAAGCTGTTCTGAAAGGACAAGCTTCAATTCCTTTTTCCTTGATGTCGACTTCAGACTGAATTAGCTTAAGTGGTAGACCAATAGGTTCAATCGGTTTGCCACTAACAACTTTACACTTATTCGAAGTCTCTTTTTATAATGGCAGTCTTGTCAATATCATACTCAGGCTCAACTTTGCCTTCCTGTCGAGAACCTGGTTTGAAGAATTCTTCAAAATGTCTGATCTGACTCTTTTCATACCAATCAAAGAAGAATATATTCTTCTTTTGCTCAATCATTTCTTTGTGCCAAAGTTCTCTAATTTTCAACCGAAAGGCTCGGTCTACTTCTTGGAGATATCTCTCTTTTTTAGCTTTGTTTTTTGGGAGATCTATTTCTCTACGGAGGAGCTCTTTATCTATTTGGAAATCTTTTTTGTTTTTAGATTTTACAAAATAACAAGGTGTTTGAAAATCAAGACCCAAAACACTAAGTTCAAAACTAGAGACATAATCTTTCTGATATGTGGTATCAATATTATTTTGATTTTTAGTTTTTTTAATGCAACTATATGATGTTCTAGACATATCCTTAACCGACTTATCACTGCTACACGAGGCTATAGACCTATCCGAAGCACTAAACGTCCTTGCTAACCAAGACATCTTATACGAATAAAGGTGATTAGATGGGGTAGTTACCAGTCTAACGGCAGGGTAGAACCTCACAATTAAGATCAACCGGTAGGGTAGGTGGTTTCCAGTCCAACGGCAGGGTAGAACCTCACAATTACGATCAACCTTTCTCTCTGTTTTGAGCCGGCAGTCCAACGTTTCACCGCCAAGAGTGCTAATCCAACGCTTCCACGCCTTTCAACGCCCTATACACGGCTAAATTCGGCTAAATTCGGCTAACACGGGTCCGCAACTCAAGACTAACGGGTCGATCCGAACTCTATCCGAGAGAAAAATATATGACCTCCGCGACCTCGGCTTACCAACACTCACGCTACGTACGGGATCTCCGCTATGACTCTTTGGCCTACTACCACACCCTCTCCCCCCCGTTCGGAGAAGATGGCTTGGGGAGCTCGGGCGACCTACGGCTCCGATACGGTCGACAGACCGACCGCGTCCGTGTCTAGGTAGGATAAGGAGGGTATGTCTCTGTGGAGGAGGTGTTTTTGGGCTTTTATGGTGTAGATGCAATGCAGAAAAGTAAATGCTTATGCAAGAAAGAACATGACTACGGATGCGATGCGGAAGATAGAATAGAACATAAAGTAAACAAACATAAATATAAAATAGTAAACTTAAAGAACAAAACTTAAAGAAGAAGTAGTAAAATGTAAAGAAACTTAAAGAACAACACACAAAAAAGATAAACAAACTAGATAAAATGTAAACAAAAACAAAAAAACATATATATAATATTTTTGGATTTTCTATTTATGATAGACAAACATAACAAACATACATAGTCCTCGATAGGGTAAGTACCTTAGAAGGTGAATCCTTCCGAGTAGTACTACTCCGTGCTCTTACACACGCATAAAGCACACGAACACACGGACTAAGCGGGGGCTGCTTTAGTCGACTCTCATAAGACTCTTACAAACTCTTACACGCACTTCGATGTGAGTCTCTTATTTAGTGTACACTACTACAATACTTATGTGGAGTGGTGGTGGAGTGATCAAGTGATGATCGGCAGTGATCCGAAGTGCAGTGATGGGTGTGGAAGAGAAGATGATGATGAAGATGATGATGATGATGATGATGCCTTCCCTTGCCTCTTCCTCTTCTCTCTTATATAGCGGTGGCAAGGGTATGGTTGGCGCGTAGTTGGCGGGTCGTCGTCGAAGTTTGTTGGTGGAGAATCTTCATGATGATCCTTTTGACAATTGGTGAAGGAATCTTCATGATGACCTTTTTGACTCTTGATAAGTATTATTCTTCATGATTATTCTTTTGACCTCACAAAAGTGAAGCATCTTCATGATGATACTTTTGACTTCACGAAAGGGAAGCATCTTCATAATTATACTTTTGACCTGGTGAAAGGCTTTCATGATGTGCCTTTTGAATCTTGATAAAATCATTCTTATCTTCAATAGTGTGGATTCCTTTGTATAGTATCATCCACTTATCTTGCTAGATATTTTGATCTTCTTCCTCTTCAGAGTATATCATTGGTGCTGCCTCTGTTCCATCAATTTCATCAGGCTGCCACATATCTTGCCATGACATGAACTCTCGATATTCTTTGCGTAGTTGTGTTTCTTGGCCATAATCTGGTTTTATTAATCTTCCAACACATCTGGTAATTGTGCCAAATCCTTTCTGGTTTCCTTGAAGAAAGATCCTCATAATTTTGTTCTGGAAAACCATGTGATATGTAGGATCAAATCTGACACATTCTTCGAGCTCTTTGGCTTCGTGGAAAGTTCTCCAGTTGTCATGATTTGTATCTCTGGAGAGCAATTCTTTGTAGTCTTCTCCCAGATCATAATATATATTGCTGGGAAAGAGATGAGTATCTTTGGTGATATAAACATCATGCATTGCAGGCCGTAGTGGAGGAGTAAACCTTGGAGGTGACGAGTAGAACAAGACTTTGATTACTCCTTTAACATGATATAGTTTTCTGCATGCTTCTTTTATGGCGATACCTAAATCAGAATGGAGGATTTCTTCCATTGATCCATAGACCGCATGGACCAATCCATGATCTATGATTGTTTGCAAGGAGATATCTCCAGCATAATGAGTTTGAAGGTTTCTGAAATATTTAAGGTTGATATCAACCTTGAGAATGATATATTTGTGTCTTGGCTGGATGATAAGTTTGCTATCAAGGTATAGAAATGGGAATGTATGAATGCTGACAGATATGCCTTTGTTTTTGTATTTCCCAGTGAATAGATCTTGGAAATATTCCTGGAGACCAAGGAATACTTTCATCTGTCTTTGTTTATATTTTTTCCATATCAACTCGATGATATCTTGGGTAAGGATTGAAAGTGTTTGCTCAGTTTTGAAACTTAGCCTTGGGATAAGCATCTCATAGGGAGTACTAGTGGCAATTTGGTATTGCTTGTGTCTTTTTGGTGAGGCAAGGTGGGTCTCATTAAAGGAGTCTTTGGTGGCATGATGGGTTTCATGAAAGTAATCTTGGGTGATATGATTTTGATGGGGCTCAAAGTCTTCAAGGATGAGGTTGGTTTGGGTGGATGCATCTTTGGTGTATGGAGTCTCATCATGAGACATCTTTTGGCTTTGAAGGAAAGCATCTTTTTGTGGAGATCGGAATACTTCCGAACATGTTTTTTCGGGATCACATACTTTGTGATCAAATAAATTTGATTCAGGATCATCTAGATCATATATCTTTGGTAAATCTGATATCTTTGAAGATCCTCCTTCAGAGTGATCATCGATAATTTTGGCAATCTTTTCTGTTGAACAGAAAGATTATCTTGATTGCAAGGGAGATTCCCTTTGCTCATATTTTTGAAATAATATGCCAGCCCATTTAGAGCATGAGCCTTATCTTTTTTGGTTTTAACTTGCCAGAGTAGGTTTAATAACCCTTGCCGCAAAGTCATTGACCTTGAAATTATGATTGAACCGATCTCGATCTCCTTACGAAGTACCAACAAACCTCCAAGTACTCATCTGAATAAGATGTTCGTACTTCATATGAGGAGCCATCTCTAGGTGTTGCTGCATCAAAAGAATCCTTTTTGTTAGCATCAAAACCCAGCTATGCATTATCATTTCCTTTTGCACTTTTACTTCCTTAGAGTTACTTATGAACTTGTCATAAGGATAACATCTTTGGTAAGTAATCTCCTTTTTGTGTGGGAGGTCATGACTGAGGAATATATTGTTGTTGACATGTATATATTCTCGCAATTTGATTGAGATTTGTTTTTTCTATCTTTGATGAAAATGATAACTTTACCTTTCTTCCATCTTTTTGAAATTGGATATCTTCTTCTCGTAACCATGAAGGGACGAATTGAAGAAAGAAAGGGGTTTCCAAGAATAACATTTGTTTTTTTAAATTTTCAACAAGCAAGAATGTTGTTTTGATACGAACATTTTCAATGCAAATGTCAACCTCGGGAATTTTGTAATTTACCTTTAATTGATGACCTTCAAAGAGAGGACTCTCTATGAGTAGATTTTATGAAATACCTAGATGGGACGATATCTTGTCTCGATGCGGTTTACATCAGCACTCATAATCTAGTAGAGTGTTGTATGTGAAGCTAAACCCATCATAGAACTCATATGTTATTTCAAAAACCACTTTTTTGCTTGATATATCTCCCAATTGAACCAATTAATTCATCATCATCGGTGGCTTTTTAGCAAATTCATGGTCATCATCTTTCTTATGAATTTCTAAAATCTCGATTCTTCTTTTAAGATCTATTAACTCTTCTTTGATAAGAATATATTCTTTTGAAAGATCTTCAAGATCTACTTGCTTATTTTTTTTTTTTTTTATATCTTCAACTCTTTTGAAAACCTCATCTGAAGAACAAAATTTCTTTTTCTCAATCTCACTTACCACTTATCTTTGTTGTTTTTTTTACCCTTGATAAGAATTTTTCAAGAATAATCTCCTTTTCTTCTAGGATCCCGCACAGTGTCAAAGGTATCTAAAACAAATTGCTCCAAATCGGTGAGAACAAAGATGTTTTCATCTCGATTCTTCTTCTTCTTCGGTATCTTGTTCATAACATGAACATTCATTATTATCACAACAATTTACCTCGGTGTTTTTTTCATCTTCGTAGCTTACGTTACTCTGGATATGATTTAAGATTTGTCCCAACTTTCCTTTTATGTTTTGATTTAATCTTTCTTCAAGTAAAGCTTGGATCTCTTGTTTTACCTTTACTTTGAAACAGTTTGAGGCCTTATGACCCTTTTTGCCACATTTAAAGCGTTCCGTTTGGATACTTAGAGGTATTCTCATAAGGCTTGGGATCTTTTGTAAAATATTTAGAGGCATTTTCATATGTCCTTTTATGCCTTCAATTCTTGGTGATGGGTGCTTTGCATATGATACTTTTTAGGGTTCCTTGGTGAAATTTTTCTTTTAAATTCAAAGGGATCTTGAAAACCAAATTGGGATTAAAAAAATTTCAAAATTTTTGAAAGGTATTTTCCTTCTTGAGAGCTGCAATTCACATTTAATTTTTAATCATTGCATAGTTTTATATTTACCATTGAAGCCATTTTGGTTTGTATTTTTTCAATATCTAGACTTTGAAAATATCTTTCTATAGATCCAACTATTTCTTCATTTTGATTTTTCAGCATTGTATTTATTTTGGGAGATCAAGGATTTTTACCTTTGTTTTGAGGCCTCTCAAATCTTCCTTGATATATTGTTATATTCTTTGGATAAATCTTCTAGGTCTTGTTGCTTGCTTCTCCTTTTTAGACTTTCTTCCTTATCTCGCAACACAAAATATCTTTCCCGCCTATTTTTGTTGTTTTTTGATAAAAATCTTTCAAGGATAACTTCTTTTTTTTTTTGGTTTCTATATTATAGAATCAAAGGTTTCTAAAAAGAACTGCTCTAAATCGCTCCTAGGACCAAGATGTTTTCACAATCTTCTTTATCATACTTATTTATCTTAGTTTTATCTTTAGATTTTGATAAGGCTTTTATCTTTTTATTTTTATAATATCTTTGGTCTTTATTCGGGCTTCTTTTTTGAAGGGGTTTTGGTGACTAGATTGATACCTTCTATACCAATAGTTTTTCCCATCTTTTCTCTCTATTTGAATCTTGAGCTGTTCCTTAACCATAGGATCATTACATAACTCTCGCTTTTTACAATCAGTATATTTTTTATTTGTCTTATATCTGGTCTTTGATGTTTCAATGGTTCTTAATGAGTTTCTATTTTCAAGAAAAGGCAAGCCGATATGTATTTTTTTTTACAAAAATCTTGATTAGGATCTGGAGGGATATATAAATTTGATAGGAAAGGATCTTTATCCCATTGGAAGTTTATCATATTTTTGCATCTCAAACCATCCCAATGTTCCTTATATTTTTTATTAGCCGTAAAGCGGGGTTGAGATAGTATCTTTGATAACTCCTATAGATTGTCCTTGGTCTAAGGTTGTTTGAAATGATATATCTTTTGGCTGGATATGTTTGCGAGATCTTTGAGATTCTTTGGACCTAGATCGGCCTTGAGAATGATATATTTGTTCCAAGGATGGATTATCAATTTGTTGTCAAGGTGAGAGATTGGGAACATATAAATATCGATGGATATCCCATTTTTGAGTTTCCTAGCAAACCTTTCGAGGAAATAATCTTGGAAGCCAAGAAACTTCTTTCTCATGTTTTGCTTTGAATTCTTCCCAAACAGATCAATAACCCTTTGGGTAAAGATTAAAAGAATCTGCCTAGTATTAGATTTTTGATTTGAGGCAAACAACTCATAAGAGGTTTTTGAGCATAGCTTAGGTCCCAAGGTAAGATTTGTTTCATCTAAGGCGTCTCTCGTAGGACCATGGGTGATATAATTTTGGTGATGACCACAGTCATCAAGGGTAGGATGAGTTCTTTCGATCTCATCCTGAGACATTTCATTTTCATGCCTTTCCTTTGTGAGGAAAGTATCTTTTTGAGGAGATTGGAATATCTTATTGAATGGTTCCCCGGATCCCGAGGATTCTGAACCTTTATGTTTGAAGTTGGAAGAAGTCATTTGTGGGATGAAAAGTGGAATGACTATTTGAGGATTGAGGATGACAAGACGAGAGCTCGAAGGGACGATTTCTTCGACTTTATCCTTATCAGGCTTTATCCCATCAAAAGAGATGACTTCTATGCTTTTAGTCTGCTGGCCAAGGGCATGCAAAGATATGTGTTGTGGCTCTATTGGATGATTTATGTGTTCGGGCTCAAATAGATAGATAGGATTAGAAGCTGTTCGAAAGGACAAGCTTCAATTCCTTTTTCTTGATGTCGACTTCTTCGATGAATTAGCTTAAGTGGTAGACCAATAGGTTCAATCGGTTTGCCACTAACAACTTTACACTTATTCGAAGTCTCTTTTATAATGGCAGTCTTGTCAATATCATACTCAGGCTCAACTTTGCCTTCCTGTCGAGAACCTGGTTTGAAGAATTCTTCAAAATGTCTGATCTGACTCTTTTCATACCAATCAAAGAAGAATATATTCTTCTTTTGCTCAATCATTTCTTTGTGCCAAAGTTCTCTCTAATTTTCAACCGAAAAAGCTCGGTCTACTTCTTGGAGATATCTCTCTTTTTTTAGCTTTGTTTTTTTTTTTTTGGGAGATCTATTTCTCTACGGAGGAGCTCTTTATCTATTTGGAAATCTTTTTTTTTTTTTAGATTTTACAAAATAACAAGGTGTTTGAAAATCAAGACCCAAAACACTAAGTTCAAAACTAGAGACATAATCTTTCTGATATGTGGTATCAATATTATTTTGATTTTTGGTTTTTTTAATGCAACTATATGATGTTCTAGACATATCCTTAACCGACTTATCACTGCTACACGAGGCTATAGACCTATCCGAAGCACTAAACGTCCTTGCTAACCAAGACATCTTATACGAATAAAGGTGATTAGATGGGGTAGTTACCGTCTAACGGCGGGTAGAACCTCACAATTAAGATCAACCGGTAGGGTAGGTGGTTTCAGTCCAACGGCGGGGTAGAACCTCACAATTACGATCAACCTTTCTCTCTGTTTCGAGCCGGCAATCCAACGTTTCACCGCCAAGAGTGCTAATCCAACGCTTCCACGCCTTTCAACGCCTATCCACGGCTAAATTCGGCTAACACGGGTCCGGCAACTCAAGACTAACGGGTCGATCCGAACTCTATCCAGAGAGAAAATATGACCTCCGCGACCTCGGCTTACCAACACTCACGCTACGTACGGGATCTCCGCTATGACTCTTTGGCCTACTACCACACCCTCTCCCCCCCGTTCGGAGAAGATGGCTTGGGGGAGCTCGGGCGACCTCCGATACGGCTCCGATACTACGGATCGACGACCGACCGTGTCTAGGTAGGATAAGGGATAAGGAGGGTATGTCTCGTGGAGGAGGTGTTTTTTTGGGCTTTTATGGTGTAGATGCAATGCGGGAAAAGTAAATGCTTATGCAAGAAAGAACATGACTACGGATGCGATTTGAAGATAGAATAGAACATAAAGTAAACAAACATAAATATAAAATAGTAAACTTAAAGAACAAAACTTAATGAAGACAAGTAAAAATGTAAAGAAACTTAAAGAACAAAACACAAAAAAGATAAACAAACTAGATAAAATGTAAACAAGAACAAACAAACAACATATATATAATATTTTTGGATTTTCTATTTATGATAGACAAACATAACAAGCATACATAGTCCTGGATAGGGTAAGTACCTTAGAAGGTGAATCCTTCCGAGTAGTACTCCGTGCTCTTACACACGCATAAGCACACGAACACACGGACTAAGCGGGGGGCTGCTTTAGTCGACTCTCATAAGACTCTTACAAACTCTTACACGCACTTCGGATGTGAGTCTCTTATTTAGTGTACACTACTACAATACTTATGTGGAGTGGTGGTGGAGTGATCAAGTGCTCTGCGATGTGATCCGGTGATGCGGGTGCAAGTGATGATGGGTGTGGAAGTGATGATGGAAGTGATGATGGAAGTGATGATGATTCCTTGCCTCTTCCTCTCTTCCTTATATAGCGGTGGCAAGGGTATGGTTGGCGCGGTAGTTGGCGGGTCGTCGTCGAAGTTTGTTGGTGGAGAATCTTCATGATGATCCTTTTGACAATTGGTGAAGGAATCTTCATGATGACCTTTTTTGACTCTTGATAAGTATTATTCTTCATGATTATTCTTTTGACCTCACAAAAGTGAAGCATCTTCATGATGATACTTTTGACTTCACGAAAAGGGAAGCATCTTCATAATTATACTTTTGACTTGGTGAAAGGCTTTTCATGATGTGCCTTTTGAATCTTGATAAAATCATTCTTATCTTCAATAGTGTGGATTCCTTTGTATAGTATCATCCACTTATCTTGCTAGATATTTTGATCTTCTTCCTCTTCTTTTTATATATCATCATGGGGCTTAATCTCTCCCATCAATTTCATCGGCGCCACATATCTTGCCATGACATGAACTCTCGATATTCTTTGCGTTCATTGTGTTTCTTTGCCATAATCTGGTTTTATTAATCTTCCAACACATCCGTAATTGTGCCAAATCCTTTCGGTTTCCTTGAAGAAAGATCCTCATAATTTTGTTCTTTAAAACCATGTGATATGTAGGATCAAATCGACACATTCTTCGAGCTCTTTGGCTTCGTGGAAAGTTCTCCGCTTGTCATGATTTGTATCTGTCCCAGCAATTCTTTGTAGTCTTCTCCCGGATCATAATATATATTGTTGGGAAAGAGATGAGTATCTTTGGTGATATAAACATCATGCATTGACAATCCATAGTGGAGGAGTAAACCTTGGGAGGTGACGAGTAGAACAAGACTTTGATTACTCCTTTAACATGATATAGTTTTCATCTTGATGCTTCTTTTATGGCGATACCTAAATCGAATGGAGGATTTCTTCCATTGATCCATAGACTGCATGGACCAATCCATGATCTATGATTGTTTGCAAGGAGATATCTCCATCTCATAATGAGTTTGAAGGTTTTCTCCCATATTTAAGGTTGATATCAACCTTGAGAATGATATATTTGTGTCTTGGCCGGATGATAAGTTTGCTATCAAGGTATAGAAATGGGAATGTATGAATGCTTCCATGATATGCCTTTGTTTTTGTATTTCCCAAATGAATAGATCTTGGAAATATTCTTGGAGACCAAGGAATACTTTCATCCATTTTTGTTTATATTTTTTCCATATCAGTTTCGATGATATCTTGGGTAAGGATTGAAAGTGTTTGCTCGATATTTTGAAACTTAGCCTTGGGATAAGCATCTCATAGGGAGTACTAGTGGCAATTTGGTATTGCTTGTGTCTTTTTGGTGAGGCAAGGTGGGTTTCATTAAAGGAGTCTTTGGTGGCATGATAGGTTTTCATGAAAGTAATCTTGGGTGATATGATTTTGATGGGGCTCAAAGTCTTCAAGGATGAGGTTGGTTTGGGTGGATGCATCTTTTCTCCCCTTGGAGTCTCATCATGAGACATCTTTTGGCTTTGAAGGAAAGCATCTTTTTGTGGAGATCGGAATACTTCCCATGTTTTTTTTTTTCGGATCACATACTTTGTGATCAAATAAATTTGATTCAGGATCATCTAGATCATATATCTTGGTAAATCGATATCTTTGAAGATCCTCCTTTAGAGTGATCATCGATAATTTTGGCAATCTTTTACGTTCAATAAAATTTCTTGATTGCAAGGGAGATTCCCTTTGCTCATATTTTTGAAATAATATGCCAGCCCATTTAGAGCATGAGCCTTATCTTTTTTTGAACTTGCCGAATAGGTTTAATAACCCTTGCCGCAAGTCATTGACCTTGAAATTATGATTGAACCGATCTCGATCTCCTTCCGAAGTTGTTTTAGGAACCTCACCATAACTCATAATCAATAAGATGTTCGTACTTCATATTTTGAATGCATCTCTAGGTGTTGCTGCATCAAAAGAATCCTTTTTGTTAGCATCAAAACCCAGCTATGCATTATCATTTCCTTTTGCAATTTTACTTCCTTAGAGTTACTTATGAACTTGTCATAAGGATAACATCTTTGGTAAGTAATCTCCTTTTGTTGTGGGAGGTCATGACTGAGGAATATGTTGTTGACAGGTATATATTCTGCAATTTGATTGAGATTTGTTTTTTCTATCTTTGATGAAAATGATAACTTTACCTTTCTTCCATCTTTTTGAAATTGGATATCTTCTTCTACGTAACCATGAAGGGATTTTAATTGAAGAAAGAAATGGTTTCAAGAATAACATTTTTTTTAAATTTTCAACAAGCAAGAATGTTGTTTTGATAAAGAACATTTTCAATGCAAATGTCAACCTCATGAATTTTGTAATTTACCTTTAATTGATGACCTTCAAAAGGCTATGAGTAGATTTTATGAAATACCTAGATGGGACGATATCTTGTCTGCGATGCGTTTTACATCGGCCTCTTCTAGTAGATTTGTATGTGAAGCTAAAATCATAGAACTCATATGTTATTTCAAATACCACCACTTTTGCTTGATATATCTCCCAATTGAACCAATTAATTCATCATCTCGGTGGCTTTTAGCAAATTCATGGTCATCTTTCTTATGAATTTCTAAAATCTTATTCTTCTTTTAAGATCTATTAACTCTTCTTTGATAAGAATATAACTAGTTTGAAAGATCTTCAAGATCTACTTGCTTATTTTTCTTTTTTATATCTTCAACTCTTTTGAAAACCTCATCCCTTAGAACAAAATTTCTTTTTTTAAGAGTTCATCAATTACCAAATTATCTTTGTTGTTTTTTTACCCTTGATAAGAATTTTTCAAGAATAATCTCCTTTTCTAGGGATCTTATCCTCACTAAAGTTGGATACAAGGTATCTAAAACAAATTGCTCCAAATCGGTGAGAACAAAGATGTTTTTTCTTTGATTCTTTTTCTTCTAAGGTCTTTTGTTTATAACATGAAATTCATTATTATCACAACAATTTACCTCTATCCTTTTTTTTTGATTTCGAAGCTTACCTACTAATGATATGATTTAAGATTTGTCCCAACTTTCCTTTTTATGATTTAAAAGAGTTTCTTCATTCAAGTAAAGAACATGGATCAACTTGTTTTACCTTTTCATATTTGAATTGAATACTTTGTTCAAATTGACCCTTTTTGCCACATTTAAAGATAGGAATGGGGTTCCTAAGATTACTTAGAGGGTTTTTGATCAATAAGAATGATGTTTTTAAAAATATTTAGAGGCAAACATGCACTTTTATGCCTTTTTTGGTTGACTTTGCTTTCCCATGATACCATTTTTAGGGTTCCTTGGTGAACCTTTTGGGATGATTTTTCAAAATATTTGAAAGGTATAATTCCTTCTCTAATGCAATTCACAATAGCCCTTTTGTTTCTTGAATCTATTAAGTTTTATATTTAAAAGTTGAAGCCATCTTTGAATTTGTATTGAATTTCCTATATACCATTTTTGCTTAAAATATCTTTCTATAGATCCAACTATTTCTTCATTTTGATTTTTAAAGCATTGTATTTATTTTGGAGATCAAGGATTTTTACCTTTGTTTTGAGGCCTCTCAAATCTTCCTTGATATTGTTATATCTTTGGATAAATCTTCTAGGTCTTGTTGCTTGCTTCTCCTTTTTTTCAGACTTTCTTCCTTATCTCGCAACACAAAATATCTTTTTCCGGCCTATTTTTGTTGTTTTTTTTTGATAAAAATCTTTCAAGGATAACTTCTTTTTTTTTTGGGTTCTTACATAGAATCAAAGGTTTCTAAAAAAAGAACTGCTCTAGATCAGTAAGGACCAAGATGTTTTCACAATCTTCTTTATCATACTTATTTATCTTAGTTTTATCTTTAGATTTTGATAAGGCTTTTATCTTTTTATTTTTATAATATCTTTGGTCTTTATTCGGGCTTCTTTTGAAGGGGTTTCAAGACTAGATTGATACCTTCTATACCAATAGTTTTTCCCATCTTTTCTCTCTATTTGAATCTTGAGCTGTTCCTTAACCATAGGATCATTACATAACTCTGCTTTTACAATCAGTATATTTTTTTTATTTGTCTTATATCTGGTCTTTTGATGGTTCATGGTTCTTAATGAGTTTCTATTTTCAAGAAAAGGCAAGCCAGATATGTATTTTTCTTTTTAAAAAAATCTTGATTAGGATCTGGAGGGATATATAAATTTGATAGGAAAGGATCTTTATCCCATTGGAAGTTTATCATATTTTTGCATCTCAAACCATCCCAATGTTCCTTATATTTTTTGTAGCCGTAAAGCAGGGTTGAGATAGTATCTTTGATAACTCCTATAGATTGTCCTTGGTCTAAGGTTGTTTGAAATGATATATCTTTGGCTGGATATGTTTGCAGATCTTTGAGATTCTTTGGACCTAGATCGGCCTTGAGAATGATATATTTGTTCCAAGGATGGATTATCAATTCGTTGTCAAGGTGAGAGATTGGGAACATATAAATATCGATGGATATCCCATTTTTGAGTTTCCTAGCAAACTGCTCGAGGAAATAATCTTGGAAGCCAAGAAACTTCTTTCTCATGTTTTGCTTTCATAATAATTCTTCCCAAACAGATCCAATAACCTTTTGGGTAAAGATTAAAAGAATCTGCCTAGTATTAGATTTTTGATTTGAGGCAAACAACTCATAAGAGGTTTTTGAGCATAGCTTAGGTCCCAAGGTAAGATTTGTTTCATCTAAGGCGTCTCTCGTAGGACCATGGGTGATATAATTTTGGTGATGACCACAGTCATCAAGGGTAGGATGAGTTCTTCTGGTCTCATCCTGAGACATTTCATTTTCATGCCTTTCCTTTGTGAGGAAAGTATCTTTTTGAGGAGATTGGAATATCTTATTGAATGGTTCCTGGGATCCTGAGGATTCTGAACCTTTATGTTTGAAGTTGGAAGAAGTCATTTGTGGGATGAAAAGTGGAATGACTATTTGAGGATTGAGGATGACAAGACGAGAGCTCGAAGGGACGATTTCTTCGACTTTATCCTTATCAGGTTTTATCCCATCAAAAGAGATGACTTCTATGCTTTTAGTCTGCTGGCCAAGGGCATGCAAAGATATGTGTTGTGGCTCTATTGGATGATTTATGTGTTCAGGCTCAGGCATAGATAGATAGGATTAGAAGTCGTTCGAAAAGACAAGCTTCAATTCCTTTTTCCTTGATGTCGACTTCAGACTGAATTAGCTTAAGTGGTAGACCAATAGGTTCAATCGGTTTGCCACTAACAACTTTACACTTATTCGAAGTCTCTTTTATAATGGCAGTCTTGTCAATATCATACTCAGGCTCAACTTTGCCTTCTTGTCGAGAACCTGGTTTGAAGAATTCTTCAAAATGTCTGATCTGACTCTTTTCATACCAATCAAAGAAGAATATATTCTTCTTTTGCTCAATCATTTCTTTGTGCCAAAGTTCTCTAATTTTCAACCGAAAGGCTCGGTCTACTTCTTGGAGATATCTCTCTTTTTTTTAGCTTTGTTTTTTTTGGAGATCTATTTCTCTACGGAGGAGCTCTTTATCTATTTGGAAATCTTTTTTTTGTTTTTAGATTTTACAAAATAACAAGGTGTTTGAAAATCAAGACCCAAAACACTAAGTTCAAAACTAGAGACATAATCTTTTCTTTATATGTGGTATCAATATTATTTTGATTTTTGGTTTTTTAATGCAACTATATGATGTTCTAGACATATCCTTAACCGACTTATCAACGCTACACGAGGCTATAGACCTATCCGAAGCACTAAACGTCCTTGCTAACCAAGACATCTTATACGAATAAAGGTGATTAGATGGGGTAGTTACCGCCTAACTAACGGGGGTAGAACCTCACAATTAAGATCAACCGGTAGGGTAGGTGGTTTCAGTCCCAACGGCGGGGTAGAACCTCACAATTACGATCAACCTTTCTCTCTTTTTGAGCCCGGTCCAACGTTTCACCGCCAAGAGTGCTAATCCAACGCTTCCACGCCTTTCAACGCCTATCCACGGCTAAATTCGGCTAACACGGGTCCGGCAACTCAAGACTAACGGGTCGATCCGAACTCTATCCAAGAGAAAAATATGACCTCCGCGACCTCGGCTTACCAACACTCACGCTACGTACGGGATCTCCGCTATGACTCTTTGGCCTACTACCACACCCTCTCCCCCCCGTTCGGAGAAGATGGCTTGGGGAGCTCGGGCGACCTACGGCTCCGATACCAGATCGACAGGACCGCGTCCAGGTCTAGGTAGGATAAGGAGGGTATGTCTGTGGAGGAGGTGTTTTTGGGCTTTTATGGTGTAGATGCAATGCAGGAAAAGTAAATGCTTATGCAAGAAAGAACATGACTACGGATGCGATGCGGAAGATAGAATAGAACATAAAGTAAACAAACATAAATATAAAATAGTAAACTTAAAGAACAAAACTTAATGAAGATAGAATAGTAGTAAATGTAAAAACATAAAATAGAAACTTAAAGAACAACACACAAAAGATAAACAAACTAGATAAAATGTAAAACAAAGAACAACAAACAACAACAACAATATATATAATATTTTTTTGATTTTTCTATTTATGATAGACAAACATAACAAGCATACATAGTCCTGGATAGGGTAAGTACCTTAGAAGGTGAATCCTTCCGAGTAGTACTCCAGGCTCTTACACACGTACAAGCACACGAACACACGGACTAAGCAGGGGCTGCTTTAGTCGACTCTCATAAGACTCTTACAAACTCTTACACAGACTCAGATGTGAGTCTCTTATTTAGTGTACACTACTACAATACTTATGTGGAGTGGTGGTGGAGTGATCAAGTGCTCTGCAGGTGATCCGGTGATGATGATGGTGATGATGGAAGTGATGATGAAGTGATGATGGAAGTGATGATGGATGCCCTTGCCCTTCTTCCTCTTCCTCTCCTTATATAGCGGTGGCAAGGGTATGGTTGGCGCGGTAGTTGGCGGGTCGTCGTCGAAGTTTGTTGGTGGAGAATCTTCATGATGATCCTTTTGACAATTGGTGAAGGAATCTTCATGATGACCTTTTTGACTCTTGATAAGTATTATTCTTCATGATTATTCTTTTGACCTCACAAAAGTGAAGCATCTTCATGATGATACTTTTGACTTCACGAAAGGGAAGCATCTTCATAATTATACTTTTGACTTGGTGAAAGTCTTTCATGATGCGCCTTTTGAATCTTGATAAAATCATTCTTATCTTCAATAGTGTGGATTCCTTTGTATAGTATCATCCACTTATCTTGCTAGATATTTTGATCTTCTTCCTCTTCAGAGTATATCATTGGTCTTTGCCTCTGTTCCATCTATTTCATCGCCGCCACATATCTTGCCATGACATGAACTCTCGATATTCTTTTGCGTAGTTGTGTTTCTTTGCCATAATCTGGTTTTTATTAATCTTCCAACACATCTAGTAATTGTGCCAAATCCTTTCTCGTTTCCTTGAAGAAAGATCCTCATAATTTTATTCTGAAAACCATGTGATATGTAGGATCAAATCGACACATTCTTCGAGTTCTTTGGCTTCGTGGAAAGTTCTCCGCTTGTCATGATTTGTATCTCTCGAGAGCAATTCTTTGTAGTCTTCTCCCGGATCATAATATATATTGTTGGGAAAGAGATGAGTATCTTTGGTGATATAAACATCATGCATTGCAGGCCGTAGTGGAGGAGTAAACCTTGGAGGTGACGAGTAGAACAAGACTTTGATTACTCCTTTAACATGATATAGTTTTTCTTGCATGCTTCTTTTATGGCGATACCTAAATCGAATGGAGGATTTCTTCCATTGATCCATAGACTGCATGGACCAATCCATGATCTATGATTGTTTGCAAGGAGATATCTCCAAAGATAATGAGTTTGAAGGTTTTAAAATATTTAAGGTTGATATCAACCTTGAGAATGATATATTTGTGTCTTGGCTGGATGATAAGTTTGCTATCAAGGTATAGAAATGGGAATGTATGAATGCTTTGAGATATGCCTTTGTTTTTGTATTTCCCAAAATAGATCTTGGAAATATTCTTGGAGACCAAGGAATACTTTCATCTGTCTTTGTTTATATTTTTTCCATATCAACTCGATGATATCTTGGGTAAGGATTGAAAGTGTTTGCTCGGTTTTGAAACTTAGCTTTGGGATAAGCATCTCATAGGGAGTACTAGTGGCAATTTGGTATTGCTTGTGTCTTTTTTTTGGTGAGGCAAGGTGGGTCTCATTAAAGGAGTCTTTGGTGGCATGATAGGTTTCATGAAAGTAATCTTGGGTGATATGATTTTGATGGGGCTCAAAGTCTTCAAGGATGAGGTTGGTTTGGGTGGATGCATCTTTGGTGTATGGAGTCTCATCATGAGACATCTTTTGGCTTTGAAGGAAAGCATCTTTTTGTGGAGATCGGAATACTTCCGAACATGTTTTTTCGGGATCACATACTTTGTGATCAAATAAATTTGATTCAGGGATCATCTAGATCATATATCTTTTTGGTAAATCGATATCTTTGAAGATCCTCCTTTAGAGTGATCATCGATAATTTTGGCAATCTTTTACGTTGAACGTAAAAGATTATCTTGATTGCAAGGGAGATTCCCTTTGCTCATATTTTTGAAATAATATGCCAGCCCATTTAGAGCATGAGCCTTATCTTTTTTTTTTGGTTTTAACTTGCCGGTAGGTTTAATAACCCTTGCTGCAAGTCATTGACCTTGAAATTATGATTGAACCGATCTCGATCTCCTTTTGCCAAGTACCGCCTCCAAGTACTCATCCGAATAAGATGTTCGTACTTCATATGAGGAGCCATCTCTAGGTGTTCTTTGCATCAAAAGAATCCTTTTTGTTAGCATCAAAACCCAGCTATGCATTATCATTTCCTTTTGCACTTTTACTTCCTTAGAGTTACTTATGAACTTGTCATAAGGATAACATCTTTTGGTAAGTAATCTCCTTTTGTTGTGGGAGGTCATGACTGAGGAATATGTTGTTGACAGTATATTCTGCAATTTGATTGAGATTTGTTTTTTCTATCTTTGATGAAAATGATAACTTTACCTTTCTTCCATCTTTTTGAAATTGGATATCTTCTTCTTCAGAACCATGAAGGGACGAATTGAAGAAAGAAAGGGGTTTCAAGAGAATAACATCTGTTTTTAAATTTTCAACAAGCAAGAATGTTGTTTTGATACGAACATTTTCAATGCAAATGTCAACCTCGGGAATTTTGTAATTTACCTTTAATTGATGACCTTCAAGCCAGAGTGGACTCTATGAGTAGATTTTATGAAATACCTAGATGGGACGATATCTTGTCTCGATGCGGTTTACATCGACACGAGAATCTAGTAGAGTGTTGTATGTGAAGCTAAACCCATCATAGAACTCATATGTTATTTCAGTGTACCACTTTTGCTTGATATATCTCCCAATTGAACCAATTAATTCATCATCTGGTGGCTTTTTAGCAAATTCATGGTCATCTTTCTTATGAATTTCTAAAATCTCGATTCTTCTTTTAAGATCTATTAACTCTTCTTTGATAAGAATATATTCTTTTGAAAGATCTTCAAGATCTACTTGCTTATTTTTCTTTTTTATATCTTCAACTCTTTTGAAAACCTCATCATCTTCAAGAACAAAATTTCTTTTTAGAATCTCACTTACCAGCTTATCTTTGTTGTTTTTACCCTTGATAAGAATTTTTCAAGAATAATCTCCTTTTCTTAACATCCTTCACTTGTGTCAAAGGTATCTAAAACAAATTGCTCCAAATCGGTGAGAACAAAGATGTTTTCATCGATTCTTCTTCTTCTCCTTGAGGTATCTTGTTCATAACATGAACATTCATTATTATCACAACAATTTACCTCAGTGTTTTCTTCATCTTCAGAGCTTACGTTACTCTGGATATGATTTAAGATTTGTCCCAACTTTCCTTTTATGTTTTCAGAATCTGATTCAAGTAAAGCTTGGATCTCTTGTTTTACCTTTACTTTGAAACAGTTTTGAGGCCTTATGACCCTTTTGCCACATTTAAAAATATCGGACTACTTCGTCGTTTGGATACTTAGAGGTATTCTCATAAGGCTTGGGATCTTTTGTAAAATATTTAGAGGCATTTTCATATGTCCTTTTATGCCTTCTTTTCTTGGTTGGGTGCTTTGCTTTCCCATGATACCTTTTAGGGTTTCTTGGTGAAATTTTTCTTTTATATTCAAAATATCTTTTTCTCCAAACCAAATTTTCTTTTTTTTTGAAAAATCTCCCAAGGATTCCTTTTCTTTTTCCTAGCCCTTTGTTTCTTGAGCAAAGCTCTTTAAAAGATTTTTTTTAAATCATTGCATACCTTTGTTTTGAGGCTCCAAATACCATCTATTCTTTTATCAATTTTTTTATCTTTTTTTTATATCTTTAGACTTTGAAAGGCTGATATCTTTTTCCACCCTATATTATCTTTGGTCTTTCAAGGATAACCTTTTTTTTTGAATAAATTTTCTAAAAAAGGCCACTATATTGATTTCACCTTCTTTATCATACAATCTTAGTCTTTAGATTTTGATAAGGCTTTTATCTTTTTTTTTTATAATATCTTTGGTTTTTATTCTATCTTCTTTTGAAGGGGTTTAGGTGATATGATACCTTTATACCAATAGTTTTTCCCATCTTTTCTCTCTATTTGAATCATTACATAACTCGCTTTTACAATCAATATTTTTTATTTGTCTTATATCTGGTCTTTTGATGGTTCATGGTTCTTAATGAGTTTCTATTTTCAAGAAAAGGCAAGCCATATGTATTTTTCTTTACAAAAATCTTGATTAGGATCTGGAGGGATATATAAATTTGATAGGAAAGGATCTTTATCCCATTGGAAGTTTATCATATTTTTGCATCTCAAACCATCCCAATGTTCCTTATATTTTTTTTTCGTAGCCGTAAAGCGGGGTTGAGATAGTATCTTTGATAACTCCTATAGATTGTCCTTGGTCTAAGGTTGTTTGAAATGATATATCTTTGGCTGGATATGTTTGCAGATCTTTGAGATTCTTTGGACCTAGATCGGCCTTGAGAATGATATATTTGTTCCAAGGATGGATTATCAATTCGTTGTCAAGGTGAGAGATTGGGAACATATAAATATCGATGGATATCCCATTTTTGAGTTTCCTAGCAAACCGCTTTCGAGGAAATAATCTTGGAAGCCAAGAAACTTCTTTCTCATGTTTTGCTTTGATAATTCTTCCCAAACAGATCAATAACCCTTTGGGTAAAGATTAAAAGAATCTGCCTAGTATTAGATTTTTGATTTGAGGCAAACAACTCATAAGAGGTTTTTGAGCATAGCTTAGGTCCCAAGGTAAGATTTGTTTCATCTAAGGCGTCTCTCATAGGACCATGGGTGATATAATTTTGGTGATGACCATAGTCATCAAGGGTAGGATGAGTTCTTCCGGTCTCATCTTGAGACATTTCATTTTCATGCCTTTCCTTTGTGAGGAAAGTATCTTTTTTTGAGGAGATTGGAATATCTTATTGAATGGTTCCCGGGGATCCCGAGGATTCTCGAACCTTTATGTTTGAAGTTGGAAGAAGTCATTTGTGGGATGAAAAGTGGAATGACTATTTGAGGATTGAGGATGACAAGACGAGAGCTCGAAGGGACGATTTCTTCGACTTTATCCTTATCAGGCTTTATCCCATCAAAAGAGATGACTTCTATGCTTTTAGTCTGCTTTCCTAGTTTCTTTGCCAAAATCATGCAAAGATATGTGTTGTGGCTCTATTGGATGATTTATGTGTTCAAGCTCAAGATAGATAGGATTAGAAGTTCGTTTTTGAAAGGACAAGCTTCAATTCCTTTTTGGCCAAGGGCATGCAAGGATATGTTTGAGAAGTTTTGTTGTTCTTGATGTCGTTCCACTTCTAACTCACCAATTAGCTTAAGTGGTAGACCAATAGGTTCAATCGGCTTGCCACTAACAACTTTACACTTATTTTCAAAGTCTCTTTTATAATGGCAATCTTGTCAATATCATACTCTTGTTCAACTTTTTATCTTTTTGTGAAGAACTTGTTTGAAGAATTCTTCAAAATGTCTGATCGACTTTTTTCATACCAATCAAAGAAGAATATATTCTTCTTTTTGCTCAATCATTTCTTTGTGCCAAAGTTCTCTAATTTTCAACCGAAAGGCTCGGTCTACTTCTTGGAGATATCTCTCTTTTTTAGCTTTGTTTTTTTTTGGGAGATCTATTTCTCTACGGAGGAGCTCTTTATCTATTTGGAAATCTTTTTTGTTTTTAGATTTTAACAAAATAACAAGGTGTTTGAAAATCAAGACCCAAAACACTAAGTTCAAAACTAGAGACATAATCTTTTCCGATATGTGGTATCAATATTATTTTGATTTTTGGTTTTTTAATGCAACTATATGATGTTCTAGACATATCCTTAACCGACTTATCAACTACTACGAGGCTATAGACCTATCCGAAGCACTAAACGTCCTTGCTAACCAAGACATCTTATACGAATAAAGGTGATTAGATGGGGTAGTTACCAGTCTAACGGCAGGGTAGAACCTCACAATTAAGATCAACCGGTAGGGTAGGTGGTTTCGAGTCAACGGCGGGGGTAGAACCTCACAATTACGATCAACCTTTCTCTCGTTTCGAGCCGGCAAATTCCAACGTTTCACCGCCAAGAGTGCTAATCCAACGCTTCCACGCCTTTCAACGCCTATCCACGGCTAAATTCGGCTAACACGGGTCCGGCAACTCAAGACTAACGGGTCGATCCGAACTCTATCCAGAGAGAAAATATGACCTCCGCGACCTCGGCTTACCAACACTCACGCTACGTACGGGATCTCCGCTATGACTCTTTGGCCTACTACCACACCCTCTCCCCCCCGTTCGGAGAAGATGGCTTGGGGAGCTCGGGCGACCTACGGCTCCGATACCAGATCGACAGGACCGCGTCCAGGTCTAGGTAGGATAAGGAGGGTATGTCTGTGGAGGAGGTGTTTTTGGGCTTTTATGGTGTAGATGCAATGCAGGAAAAGTAAATGCTTATGCAAGAAAGAACATGACTACGGATGCGATGCGGAAGATAGAATAGAACATAAAGTAAACAAACATAAATATGAAATAGTAAACTTAAAGAACAAAACTTAATGAAGACGAAGTAGTAAATGTAAAGAAACTTAAAGAACAACACAAAAGATAAACAAACTAGATAAAAAGTAAACGAAGAACAACAAACAACATATATATAATATTTTTGGATTTTCTATTTATGATAGACAAACATAACAAGCATACATAGTCCTGGATAGGGTAAGTACCTTAGAAGGTGAATCCTTCCGAGTAGTACTCCAGGCTCTTACACACGTACAAGCACACGAACACACGGACTAAGCAGGGGGCTGCTTTAGTCGACTCTCATAAGACTCTTACAAACTCTTACACGGACTTCGGATGTGAGTCTCTTATTTAGTGTACATAACACTACTACAATACTTATGTGGTGGTGGTGGAGTGGTGGTGATCCGAGTGGTTTGCTTAGTTTTGAAACTTAGCCTTGGGATAAGCATCTCATAGGGAGTACTAGTGGCAATTTGGTATTGCTTGTGTTTTTTGGTGAGGCAAGGTGGGTCTCATAAAAGGAGTCTTTGGTGGCATGATGGGTTTCATGAAGGTAATCTTTGGTGATATGATTTTGATGGGGCTCAAAGTCTTCAAGGATGAGGTTGGTTTGGGTGGGCGCATCTTTGGTGTATGGAGTCTCATCATGAGACATCTTTTGGCTTTGAAGGAAAGCATCTTTTGTGGAGATCGAATACTTCCGAACATGTTTTTTCGGGATCACATACTTTGTGATCAAATAAATTTGATTCAGGATCATCTAGATCATATATCTTTGGTAAATCTGATATCTTTGAAGATCCTCCTTCAGAGTGATCATCTGATAATTTTGGCAATCTTTTCTGTTGAACAGAAAGATTATCTGGATTGCAAGGGAGATTCCCTTTGCTCATATTTTTGAAATAATATGCCAGCCCATTTAGAGCATGAGCCTTATCTTTTTTGGTTTTAACTTGCCAGAGTAGGTTTAATAACCCTTTGTGTTGTCATTGACCTTGAAATTATGATTGAACCGATCTCGATCTCATACGGAAGTTCCGGCAACCTCCAAGTACTCATCGAATAAGATGTTAGTACTTCATATGAGGAGCCATCTCTAGGTGTTGCTGCATCACAAGAATCCTTTTTGTTAGCATCAAAACCCAGCTATGCATTATCATTTCCTTTTGCAATTTTACTTCCTTAGAGTTACTTATGAACTTGTCATAAGGATAACATCTTTGGTAAGTAATCTCCTTTTGTTGTGGGAGGTCATGGTGAGGAATACGTTGTTGATGTGTATATATTCTGCAATTTGATTGAGATTTGTTTTTCTATCTTTGATGAAAATAATAACTTTACCTTTCTTCCATCTTTTTTTTGAAATTGGATATCTTCTTACGTAACCATGAAGGGGCCGAATTGAAGAAAGAAAGGGGTTTCAAAGAATAACATCTTTTTTAAATTTTCAACAAGCAAGAATGTTGTTTTTGATCACGAACATTTTCAATGCAAATGTCAACCTCGGGAATTTTGTAATTTACCTTTAATTGATGACCTTCAGTAGAGTGGACTCTATGAGTAGATTTTATGAAATACCTAGATGGGGCGATATCTTGTCCGATGCGGTTTACATCGACACGAGAATCTAGTAGAGTGTTGTATGTGAAGCTAAACCCATCATAGAACTCATATGTTATTTAGGTGTACCACTTTTTGCTTGATATATCTCCCAATTGAACCAATTAATTCATCATCACGGTGGCTTTTTAGCAAATTCATGGTCATCTTTCTTATGAATTTCTAAAATCTCGATTCTTCTTTTAAGATCTATTAACTCTTCTTTGATAAGAATATATTCTTTTGAAAGATCTTCAAGATCTACTTGCTTATTTTTTCTTTTTTATATCTTCAACTCTTTTGAAAACCTCATCCCCGAAGAACAAAATTTCTTTTTCGAGTCTCACTTACCACTTATCTTTTGTTGTTTTTACCCTTGATAAGAATTTTTCAAGAATAATCTCCTTTTCTTACGGATCCCCGCACGGTGTCAAAGGTATCTAAAACAAATTGCTCCAAATCGGTGAGAACAAAGATGTTTTCATCTCGATTCTTCTTCTTCCCGAGGTATCTTGTCCATAACATGAACATTCATTATTATCACAACAATTTTCCTCGGTGTTTTCTTCATCTTGAGCTTACATTACTCTGGATATGATTTAAGATTTGTCCCAACTTTCCTTTTATGTTTTTCGAGAATCGATTCAAGTAAAGCTTGGATCTCTTGTTTTACCTTTACTTTGAAACAGTTTTGAGGTCTTATGACCCTTTTTTTGCCACATTTAAAGCGAGACTACGTCGTTTGGATACTTAGAGGCATTCTCATAAGGCTTGGGATCTTTTATAAAATATTTAGAGGCATTTTCATATGTCCTTTTATGCCTTCTTTTCTTGGTTGGGTGCTTTGCTTTCCCATGATACTTTTAGGGTTCCTTGGTGAAATTTTTCTTTTAGATTCAAAGGGATCTTGAAAACCAAATTGGTAGCAAAAATCTCCCAATTCTTTTTCTTTTGGGTTACGCACGAGAATCAAAGGTTTCTAAAAAGAACTGCTCTAAATCGGTAAGGACCAAGATGTTTTCACAATCTTCTTTATCATACTTATTTATCTTAGTTTTATCTTTAGATTTTGATAAGGCTTTTATCTTTTTATTTTTATAATATCTTTGGTCTTTATTCAGGCTTCTTTTGAAGGGGTTTCGGTGACTAGATTGATACCTTCTATACCAATAGTTTTTCCCATCTTTTCTCTCTATTTGAATCTTGAGCTGTTCCTTAACCATAGGATCATTACATAACTCTGCTTTTACAATCTGTATATTTTTTATTTGTCTTATATCTGGTTTTTGATGGTTCATGGTTCTTAATGAGTTTCTATTTTCAAGAAAAGGCAAGCCCGGATATGTATTTTTCTTTACAAAAATCTTGATTAGGATCTGGAGGGATATATAAATTTGATAGGAAAGGATCTTTATCCCATTGGAAGTTTATCATATTTTTGCATCTCAAACCATCCCAATGTTCCTTATATTTTTTTCGTAGCCGTAAAGGGGGTTGAGATAGTATCTTTGATAACTCCTATAGATTGTCCTTGGTCTAAGGTTGTTTGAAATGATATATCTTTGGCTGGATATGTTTGCAGATCTTTGAGATTCTTTGGACCTAGATCGGCCTTGAGAATGATATATTTGTTCCAAGGATGGATTATCAATTTGTTGTCAAGGTGAGAGATTGGGAACATATAAATATCGATGGATATCCCATTTTTGAGTTTCCTAGCAAACTGCTTTCGAGGAAATAATCTTGTAAGCCGAGAAACTTTTTCTCATGTTTGGTGATAATTCTTCCCAAACGGATCAATAACCTTTTGGGTAAAGATTAAAAGAATCACGCCTAGTATTAGATCTTTGATTTGAGGCAAACAACTCATAAGAGGTTTTTGAGCATAGCTTAGGTCCCAAGGTAAGATTTGTTTCATCTAAAAGCGTCTCGTGGGACCATGGGTGATATAATTTTGGTGATGACCATAGTCATCAAGGGTAGGATGAGTTCTTCTGGTCTCATCTTGAGACATTTCATTTTCATGCCTTTCCTTTGTGAGGAAAGTATCTTTTTGAGGAGATTGGAATATCTTATTGAATGGTTCCTGGGATCCCGAGGATTCTGAACCTTTATGTTTGAAGTTGGAAGAAGTCATTTGTGGGATGAAAAGTGGAATGACTATTTGAGGATTGAGGATGACAAGACGAGAGCTCGAAGGGGGCGATTTCTTCGACTTTATCCTTATCGGGGCTTTATCCCATCAAAAGAGATGACTTCTATGCTTTTAGTCCGGCGGCCAAGGGCATGCAAAGATATGTGTTGTGGCTCTATTGGATGATTTATGTGTTCGGGCTCAAAGATAGATAGGATTAGAAGTCGTTACGAAAGGACAAGCTTCAATTCCTTTTTCCTTGATGTCGACTTTAGACCTGAATTAGCTTAAGTGGTAGACCAATAGGTTCAATCGGTTGGCCACTAACAACTTTACACTTATTCGAAGTCTCTTTAATAATGGCAGTCTTGTCAATATCATACTCAGGCTCAACTTTGCCTTCCTGTCGAGAACCTGGTTTGAAGAATTCTTCAAAATGTCTGATCTGACTCTTTTCATACCAATCAAAGAAGAATATATTCTTCTTTTGCTCAATCATTTCTTTGTGCCAAAGTTCTCTAATTTTCAACCGAAAGGCTCGGTCTACTTCTTGGAGATATCTCTCTTTTTCAGCTTTGTTTTTTTTTTGGGAGATCTATTTCTCTACGGAGGAGCTCTTTGTCTATTTGGAAATCTTTTTTTGTTTTTAGATTTAACAAAATAACAAGGTGTTTGAAAATCAAGACCCAAAACACTAAGTTCAAAACTAGAGACATAATCTTTCTGATATGTGGTATCAATATTATTTTGATTTTTGGTTTTTTTAATGCAACTATATGATGTTCTAGACATATCCTTAAACGACTTATCAACGCTACACGAGGCTATAGACCTATCCAAGCACTAAACGTCCTTGCTAACCAAGACATCTTATACGAATAAAGGTGATTAGATGGGGTAGTTACCGCCTAACGGCGGGTAGAACCTCACAATTAAGATCAACCGGTAGGGTAGGTGGTTTCGATCCAACGGCGGGGTAGAACCTCACAATTACGATCAACCTTTCTCTCTGTTTTAGCCGGCGGTCCAACGTTTCACCGCCAAGAGTGCTAATCCAACGCTTCCACGCCTTTCAACGCCTATCCACGGCTAAATTCGGCTAACACGGGTCCGGCAACTCAAGACTAACGGGTCGATCCGAACTCTATCCAGAGAGAAAATATGACCTCCGCGACTTCGGCTTACCAACACTCACGCTACGTACGGGATCTCCGCTATGACTCTTTGGCCTACTACCACACCCTCTCCCCCCCGTTCGGAGAAGATGGCTTGGGGAGCTCGGGCGACCCTACGGCTCCGATACGGTCGACGGGACCGCGTCCAGGTCTAGGTAGGATAAGGAGGGTATGTCTACGTTGGTGGAGAATCTTCATGATGATCCTTTTGACAATTGGTGAAGGAATCTTCATGATGACCTTTTTGACTCTTGATAAGTATTATTCTTCATGATTATTCGTTTGACCTCACAAAAGTGAAGCATCTTCATGATGATACTTTTGACTTCACGAAAGGGAAACATCTTCATAATTATACTTTTGACCTGGTGAAAGGCTTTCATGATGTGCCTTTTGAATCTTGATAAAATCATTCTTATCTTCAATAGTGTGGATTCCTTTGTATAGTATCATCCACTTATCTTATATATACATCGATCCTTACATCGGTTTCGAGCTACAATTCAACTGGATGAAGGTAGTCCTGAGGCCGTAGCAACGTGCTCCAGTTACTTAGCTCTTCGTACTCCGGGAGCAACCTTATTGACACCTGTTATAGCATAACATTAATAGTCAACTAAACATGAAATAAGGGCTTAAAATGAATATCAACATAGTATAGGGGCTTTACTGACATAATTCCATGAGCTTTGTTGATTTATATCTTTGCAGGGACTAAGCAGATAAAAGCAGGTAAAAGCCCAAGAGTTTGCATCCCATACGATGAGAAGACTTGATCGTGAGACAACTCAATCAATGAAAAGTGGACTAAAACATTCTAGAAGACACTAGAAGACACCGGGAGGAAGGAGAACACACTAGGACACGAGTCCTAGCGATCGCCGCCCTCGATCCCCAGCGATCGCCGGGGTCCAAAGCCCAATCAAGGCCCGCTTTGTAGGTCGGTTTCCCACCGCCATTGTGGAGAGATCTAAGCCGTTGTTCAAGGTCGATTTGATCCTACGGTGCCACGGAGAGTTGTAGATGCAATACAGAAGGATTACTTGGCCCCTACTCCACCTCGGACTATATAAGCAGCCCCAGGGGCGCCCCCATGCATCATCTCCTCATTAGCTATCTACATATCAAAAACTAGGGTTTCAATTAGAAGAGAGAGAGGTCCCTCTAGTTGTCTAGTTCATCTAGTTCATCTAGTTGTAAATTAGAAGGGAGAGAGTAGAGGAGAAAGCTGAAGAGCCGGACCTGTCGGATCTTCTTCAACTTTGTATTCTTGCAGCAACTAGTTCGTCTTAAGCAATCTCCAGGTTCTTCATTTATTACTTCTAAGTATTTAATTTCAGTTCTTACTTTACATTATTTACTGGATCTCCGCTCGTATTGGGTGCTCTAGTCTTTAGATCTAGATTAGAGTAGTAAACGGTAGTGTAGACGTGGTGTCTACACTATAGTTTACCCGAGGTTGCGCCCGATCCTACGGTTAGTTGTGGTAGCCCCAGGGGTGACAGCCCTGTCAGGCCGTTGTAATACACCAGGTTCGGGTTGGTGTTTTCGTAGAGCTTTTGGCAGCCTTCTCCCAACTACCTTCTTCCCAGTCTTTTTCGAGAGTTGGAAAGGATCTGTTGCTCCGAAGTAGATAAAGTACAGTGAGCCTTTAATTAGATAGAACCACTTAGAAAACTCAAAATCCTCTCTACCCATATCATCTATCTTTCCTTGGACAATCTTAATTCTCCTAGTACACTTCACGTTCCCCGTGGAAATCGATACCTTGGAATACTCCCGGGTGAAAGCTACATCGGTATCCGTGCGCTGCGGATTTCTCTGTGTGCGTTAATTTATACCAACAAACCCCAACTCACTGTCCTTCAAAAGTGCCTCCTTCATGCACGCATTGGTCTAGGAGGAACTTACATATGTCTGCTACTGTTCGTTTGAATCTGTTGTGATCACTTGACCTTTGCACAGACCCCATACCAATGGTTTAGTCCACGCTTTAGCTGTTTGTAGCTATCGTTGTACTTTGCGCACGCCCTCAGGTACTCACAGACGTAGAAACCACACACGTTTGAGCCAAATGGTTGCTTGAGGCACTGCACACAATAAAGCAATGTAAGTAGTAATATAGAAGCAATATATAGGCAGTAGTGGTACAGAGAATTAGTTTTGATATACGTACCAGGAAATCTCGCCTGATTTTGATTTTATTTTTATTATTCTTCTTACCCTTCTCGGATCTTCGATCATAGCAGTCTGGATCCTTCAAGTACTCCTTGTAAGCACCGTATGAAAAGCATTATTGTCAACGATGATATTCGACTCTAGCTAGTAATTGAATAAATAAACATTTCATAACTTACAATTTCAAGCAACTTTCAAAGTGCCTGTAGCATTTTGTGTTTGAGCCTCGGAGTGAGTCAAAGACGCATGCCCCGCCATCCCGAGGATAGATTATGAAACAAATCCGGTGTCCCCCATATGATTTTTTTTTCCCGTAGTGGTAAGTCTGCTAGCATACAACCATTTCCTTTCACCTTCTTCATTCTTTGCTAGTATGTACTGCGAGGCTTGCAACTTGGCGGCATTTTCTCGCTCTTTCCATGCCTTATCTCTCTGCCTTGTCGTCAAGTTCACCATATCCGGATGGTCACCGGGTTTTGGCCAGACCTTTGAGCTCCCGCTCACAAATAAGGTATGGAGAGAGATAAACAATACCTAGGTCAACCGTCAAGCTTACATGGGATGACAACCTACAAGAACATGTGGTCGTGGAATAAGTACGTACTCTTCACAAATAATCTATAAGTATGCAAGGGACATGTGGAAGTCGTATTTCACTTACGAGATCAAACAAGGTTACTTGGGCGAGGTCAAGGTCCTCTCGCCGTAGTAGTCTAGCCACGTCGTGGAACTCTACGGTCATCCATGCATCTGTCTCGGTGGAAGTACTCCTTAGGAATATGGATCTGAAGGTACTCAAGCGGCGTTTTGCACACTCTATATACCATGCATGGAATCTCTGAGCCTCCCAAGCCTCTTCATCGATGAGCTGGGCCTTAGGTATCATGTACTTCCCAAACTCGTAGTGGCCAGGGCATTCGTCCAAGATAGGAAACAGATGCATAGGTGATTTTGGCCTGGAAAAACGGGGCTACAATGTTAGGTTACGAAAAGAAGTAGACAAGAACATATTTGAGTTTGTCCTAAATGCTCATTGTTAGCATACCTTTCGTCGTCGGCCCGTCAATGGAGCTTCTTAGGGCGTGGCACGCTTGTCGATTCTGAGGCTCCTCTTCATCAAATAAAGGCTTCCATGGGGGAGGAGGACATTTGCTAGGTTGACCATGGGGTGATTTCTCCTTGATTGGTGTCCTAGGTGTCCAATAGCCCTCCCATCTTTTATGTACTTCAGGCACCAGTTCATGGCCTCCTCGCTTGTGTATGCCTCGGTCATAGAGCCCTCCGGGGTAAGCACGGTTATGAACGAATCGATTGAGGGTGGACATTAATCGCTCGGTGGTCCACATCGCCAATAGGTACGCAGGTCCTAGCTGTTCTATCGATCAACCATGTGCATCATCGGGTGTGGCATAATATCAAAGAATGATGATGGGAAGCACATCTCTAGGCGGCAAATTATTTCCGCGGTGAATTTTTTTAGCGTAGGTAGATCGGTTTCTTTAATGACCTTTTTGGTGATTTGGTTAAAGAAGTATGACATCCTTGTGCTCACCATCTTCACGTACCTTGGGCCGAATAACCGATCACAATTGGAAGGAAAACCGTCAACATAATGTGAGCATCATGTGTGTTGTAGTTTGTAATTGTGAGGTCTTTCATTGATACCGGACTCTTGATGTTGGAAGAGAAACCGGTCGGTACCTTGATACCCCTAATCCACCGACACATAGCCACCTTCTCGTCTCTTGTTAGGTTGTAGGCCGCACCCGGGAGTTCGACTTTACCGTTACGAGACTTTGTAGAGTGGATTTCCGATCGGATGGCCATGTTAACAAGATCTTGACGTGACTTGATACCATCCTTCGTCTTGCGCTTGATATCCATCGGGAGACCGATCGTGCTTTCAAAGACATTTTTCTCAAGGTGCATAGAGTCAATTGCATGGGGTGTATTCGGTGTCTTCCGATTACTTTAGATACTTGAAGAAAATTGACTTCATCTTGAAAGGAACGGGCGGGAGGTGCTTCTTCCTCCAACTTATCCCTCTTTCTCTTCATTGTCCGGGTGGTGCCATCTTCCTCTAACTTTTTTTTTCAAACTCGCACTCCAAGTCCTTCACCATATCAAACACCTTTGGACCATAACTAGTCGGTGTCGGTTCATCAAGTTGCGGCTTGCTCTTGTTGTCAAAGTATTTATTCATTTTTTCTTCTCTGTACCTATGCTTTCTGCAGAGGAAGCGTTTGTGCTCCATGTATACCGTTTTGTTGGATCCTTTAAGGTAAGTGTAGCGGTATCATCGATGCAAGCTAAACGGTGGTCTTCCCTTTGATCTACCCCGATAATGAAAACCCTCCGGGGTAATCAATGATTGTGACAAAGATGATGGCTTTAAGAGTGAACTCATCCTTGCGGTACGCATCCACCATTTTGACCCCATCATCAAATAGTAGCTGCATCTCCTCCATGAACGGCTCCAGGAACACATCTATATCGTTGTCGAGCTGCTTTGGTCCAAAAATGAGCATGGTCAGCAAAACATACCTGCGCTTTTGACACAGGTGTGGAGGTAGGTTGTACATGGTGAGGACGACCGGCCACGTGCTGTGTGAGCTGCTAAGTTCACTGAATGGGTTCATCCCATCGGTACTTAGTGCAAACCTAACATTCCTAGGCTCCTTTGCAAACTCAGGGAAGGCGGCGTCGAAATCTTTCCACTGCTTAGCATCGGAAGAGTGTCGCAGCTTCCTGTCATCCTTAACACGATCGCTAGATGCATGCCAGGCCATGTTCTTAGCATCATCAGGGTTCCCAAAAATAGCCCGCAGGCGATCAGTGACAGGAAGGTACCACATCGACAGCGCTGGACATTTCCTTTGCATGTAACCATCTTCTTCCTCGTCCTGCGTTAAGATGATCTTCTTATCTGCCGCACTGGTTTTCTTGGCCCCCTTCTTCTTTTTTAACGGTCGTCCTCCCAAGGTTACCTCGTCAAGCTCATCCGTGCGACATCCAGCATTCCTTTTGAATCGACTCGCGCCCGCAAGTCTCTTGGGACAACTAGTCAAATTCTCATACTAATCGCCCGATATAGGATGTAGTGGTTAGGGGCGGGCATCGAACTTTTTGAGTTTCATCGCCACTTTGGCCGGATCAACTTCTTATCACGCGATACGTATTAGCGGGAACCTTGTTAGGCGTTGGATACATGGTAGCCGGGTAACTTCGAGCTCATTGAAGCTAGTGTCGGACCCGACCATGGCGAGCCTTCATCATCGGCAAATGAAGGTTGAAACCGAGCGCCGTGATACCCTTAAGACTATCTTTGTAAAGCGGATCAATTGCCGCTGCTTCATCTGTTTGAAACTTTCCAACCACTTTTGGCACCCAAACAAAATCCCGCCTTCATCAAGGTGGTTCACGAAATCCTGAAAAAGCTGGACATCCTCAAGGTCCGTCAAAAGAGCCTCCTGCTCACCATCCCCTCCACCACCACCATCATCGTCATCGACGTCAGTCGTGCTTTCGAATATATCATCACCACCGCCATCCACAACACCGGCCGCTCTTTGGATCGCGGGGTGGATCTGGCCGGTGGATGTCTTGGTGGAACCTCTTCCCGTGAAAGATCCAAACCGTATAGTCCTTGACAAATCCATGCCTAATTAAGTGAGATTGCACATTCTCGGTGAGTGTCGGCTTTCAAGTTCTTGCGGCGAGAGAGCAAGGACATATAATCATCCTCTATTGATTTATCTCACTTTGTGTCTTTTCGCACGGGCAACATACTTTCTCACTTCACTATGTAGTCATCATCCACCCTCTTCATCTCGTACATCCATTTGGCTCGGTGACTCTCCATCATCCTCGCTTTGCCGCTCTCCATACCAAATAGCACTCTAAATGTTAGATATAGTACTCAAAGTGAATAAAAAGAGAGCAAGAGGATTGGAGTAGAGAGATACAAGTTTTCTCTCTCCTCCATGAAAATGGATCTAGATCTAGATGGATCAAAAGATGAAAAAAAAAGATTAGAGTGGATGAGGGAGCCTAAGTACCAATTGGTGTGTTTTCCTCCCCCAAATCCAAGCTCAAACTCCCAATTCAAAAATTTGGTCAATTTTTAGGGCAAAGCCTCTCCCCCCCCCCCACACCCCCACAAGTTGGAAGGTGAAGACCCGCAGAGAAGAAGAGGGGGTCAAGGGGCCGCTATTTATAGGCCCGGGATTAACCGTGGCGGGCACACGCAACGCACCCGCCATGGTTAATGCATTTACCGTCGTGCGGGCGCGTTGCGAGCTCCCGCACGGCACGTCGCCCCTTCTTCCGTGGCGGGCGCTATTAAGGCGCCCGCCACGGTTAACGTGTTTTGTGTGGCGGGCGCCGGCCGGCCACGGAACTACCGTGGCGGGCCACCGAGTGCCCGCCACGAAAAAAAAAAAGCGTGGTGTCACGCGCAAAATCGTTTCGTTACTAGTGCGACCACCGACATTGAATTCGGTCGCCG
The DNA here is from genome assembly GCA_015847255.1 of Hyparrhenia diplandra. Taxonomy (NCBI): domain Eukaryota; kingdom Viridiplantae; phylum Streptophyta; class Magnoliopsida; order Poales; family Poaceae; genus Hyparrhenia; species Hyparrhenia diplandra. The sequence goes on along the minus strand of JADLZK010007610.1, from coordinate 58,331 downwards.
AAACGACGGAAGGATGATGTCTCGGCGTCCATGGCATAAATGCTGGCACTAACCACACCTATAGATTAAAGGTACGACCATCTTTGCCATACCATAATTACAATTTGATTTGACTCACGCAACATACAAGGTATGAACCTTATTGACCATCGGTACAATTTTCATTTTAATTTTATTATCCTTGACTACTTAGCGAAAATAAGTTTTGATATAATCCTTATTGACCATCAAGTATCGTTTCTTTATGAACTTAATAATTATATGTCACTGAATTACTTTGAATTACATGCTAATAATGATGCCAAAACATTAGGTGACCATGATCCGTAGAGTTGTCAATAAAGCCTATATGGAAAAATTGAAACCTCAAAGTTACAAGAAACATTTAAACTAATCCAATAATATTATTTTATAAATTATCCTTCTCTATCATTATGAAAGATAATGCTTTGCCCCTAAGTTTGCATTCAGATTGGCCATACATGGCAATATGAAAGCATAATGTTAAGTAATATATACCAATATAATTTGTACCTAAATTATCCATGTCATAAAACAAATTAATGAAATTCCTCGAATCTACATGTAAATGTTGATATAAGCTATATGAAGAATAATTCAACATACATGAGTTAAAACATACATTATAATTCTTTGTTTTCATAAGCTTATCCAGCGTGGAAATATATCCTTAGCAAACCACTTAGTAGTGATAGTTACAGCAAGACTTTAAGTTTTAAAAGGTAGTTGTCTTCAAAAAAAGTTTAAACAATTTGATTGAAACATTATATCACATGAATATTAGTACCTTAATTTTAATAAAACAATACTAATACGATACAATAAATTCAAGTTGAATGTCATTGTTCATGCTGGAACAACTATCTATGACATTGTCAAAACTAAGAGGGTAGTCTAGGATCTAAAATAATCTTTCAATCAAATAAAACATGAAAACTTTGAATAGAAAATACAATAAGCATTAGAGATTTCAAAGTAATACATGTAAAAAATATTACAAAAAGAAGATCAAAAGCTAAAGGTTAAAATATAGATTTTGATGATATCACATAAAGGGATGAAATAAGAGTTTATACGTTTCAAGTTTATTTTTGATTCAACTTAATACATAGGGTGCTAATAAACATTAATCATAGAAATTATTACTTAAAAATGGTATAAATAAAACATAACAATCCTAAAGTTCTTACAAAAGTTTAAAACATGTTTCCAACAAATCGGTAGACTATAATCACCATTGTAAATAATAGTTGTTAATATGAGGAATAATAATTTTAAAATTTCGGGAGTCAAAATTTATTATGACGTCTAAATATAGACTGTAGCTAGAACTATCATAGTTTAAGCAAATGTTTCAACTAAATATATATTTGCAAAGGTGCTATGTAAACTAATCTATGAATATATGGATCGAAAAAACACATAGATCAATATTTAATAGATTATCACAATTGAATATAGTATATAGAGTACCTATTATAGGTATTATTTTAGAACATTAGTAAAGAGAAAATGAAATTCAATACAATAAATTATCATTAGTTAGTATCTCACAAGATTCTAACCCGTGCCAGAGCACGGGTTGGTGAACTTGTACTATTTAAATAAATGTTGAACAAATACTAATTTAATTACTAGCTACTCTAGTCACTTTGCTTATTTCTAGTGAACCTTTTATTGGCGGTGACATATACTTTAGTCCATCGTAAAATCTCTGTATGTTCTAGAATGTGCCCACCGGTTTCCTACATTGGCTTCTTGGGACCTCCCTCCTTAATTCAGTGGGCATCACATTCACGCTCAAAACTTTTAGACTATTAGCACGAATTGGTATTGACTCGGGCGACCTAAGAGTAGCGGTCTTTCGACGCGTGCTGTCGTGGGATGACCCACAGCAGGAGACCTGGACTCCGGTCCTGTCGACGTGTACACTGTACTTGGAGATTTCGAGCAGGATTTCTCCCAGACTCATTATAAAACAGGCCAGAGGACTTGTGTTCCTGCCGCATTCGCCATTAGGAAACCACCGAAGCAAACCATAACCCCAGTTCCACACCGAAGCAAACAGGCAACGCCTACCAACGTGGTCACTACACACCACAAAGCCTGCCAGTGCCGGCGGCCCACGGTGGAGACATGGCGCCACTGCTCCGAGCGTCCGCGTCGTGCCCCTGTCCTCTCCTGCTGCTAGCGCTGCTTCCCTGCTACGTCGTGCGGCTCGAGGCCGCGCAGTCCCAGTCCCAACCGGCGGCAGAGGTGAACGAGGCGCATGTGCTGCTCCAGATCAAGAGTGCGTGGGGCGACCCACCCCTACTCGACGGATGGAACACCTCCGCACCGGGCGGGCACTGCAGCTGGCCATACGTCGGATGCGACATGGCCGGGCGCGTCGTCAACCTTACTCTTGAAAGCGCCGCCATTGCAGGCCCTTTCCCGGACGACATCGGCGGCCTCTCGGCCCTGGCCTACCTTAATGTCTACAACAACAGCATCTCTGACGCGTTTCCGACCACGCTGTATCGTTGTGCATCGCTCGACTACCTCGACCTGTCGCAGAACAACTTCAGCGGTGAGCTGCCCACGGACATCGGCCGCCGCCTGGCGCCGAATCTATCAACTCTGTACCTAGGCGCCAACCGATTCAGCGGCCCCATCCCAGCGGATCTCGGCACGCTAACTAGGCTGCAGAACTTGGGCCTGTCAGGAAACCCGTTTGACGCCGGCGAGCTACCGGCGTCATTCAAGAGCCTGTCCAAGCTGGTCACACTTGGCATGTCGCAGTGCAACCTCGTTGGCGACTTCCCGAGCCATGTTCTTGAGATGTCGGAGTTGGAGCTACTGTCCCTGCACTCGAATGCGTTGACTGGAAGCATACCGCCGAGGATTTGGAGCCTCAAGAAGCTGCAAGAATTGTATTTGTAGTTTGTACAACAACAGCCTCACCGGTGAGATAGTTGTTCATGAGTTCGCGGCAAAGAACTTAACACTTATTTGGATTTTTGAGAATAACCTTACTGGGAGCATCCCAGAAGTCTTTGGGCATTTGGAGAACCTCACGGATTTGTTCCTCTTCAGCAACAATTTCTCTGGTGAGATACCCGCGAGCATCGGCCAATTACCATCACTATATAAATTGAGCCTATCCAACAATAGGTTTAATGGCACACTCCCGCCGGAACTTGGAAAGCATTCTGACTTGAGTGGGCTTCTAGCAGATAAAAACGAGCTTACGGGCGCCATCCCAGAAGGCCTGTGCACCAGAGGCCAGTTCAAGGTCCTCTACGCCCGTGGCAATCACTTGAATAGCTCCATCCCAACAAGCCTCGCCAGCTGTGCAACCTTGGTAAAGCTGGCTCTAGATGATAACCAGCTCACCGGAGATGTGCCACTAGCTCTGTGGACGGCCTCACAGCTTCAGTCCCTGACCCTGCGGAATAACCAGCTCACCGGGAATCTGTTTTAGAAATAATCTTGTGCGTGTGATACTATTTATGTTTTCAGTGCTTACCATGGATTTATTTGTTTCCCAGCTGTGAGATTGTGAATACGAAAAACACTTGTACAGGTAAAATGAACACTATAATGAAATAAAGGATGTCTGAAGTCCAACTATTTTAAGTTTGCATAAAATTCCTGAAGAAGGATCATATGAATGCGCTTTGACAGTTTGCAACGAGTTTAAAACAAGTGCTTTGCACTACTATGGATGAGGCTGTGAAGTCCAAGACCCCTAAGGCTTCAGTTTTTTTGGAGAATTAAGGACTATGTTTACCGAGTTGAGCACCTGAAATCCATAGGAGTTCAGTGTCACTAGATTGTTTACGGCGGCGATAACATCATCTTTGATGATTTCCCTGCAAGCTTTGAGTGAGTGCTTTTGCAGTGAACTTTATGTTTGTAGATTACTTACCAAGCTTTGTTTGTAGATTAAATAAATCTCTTTATGTTGCTAAGTAATCTCCTATTCAGTGATGGTACATGAGATTCGCCTGATTTAGGCTCTCTCATAGTTTTAATGGGACTGATTATAGTAGCTATGTTTCTTTCAAAGGTTAGTAATAGTTCAAATTATTTATTTGCTTCTCCATTATTGATGGGTTGTCACCAAAATAAGTACTGCACTATGTTTGGCTACACTGTTGAGGCCACACTTAACACAATTCTAGTATTTGCAGCCGGCTACAAAAGTGAGCAACAGTAACATAAAACTCTAAATTATCAATAATCACTTGAAACAATCAGACCATAACACAATTGGAGCGTTCTTATTATAATAGAATGTGAACAAGTACTAACATAGCAAGCAAGGGCAGGAGTTCCTTGCTTGCTATTCATGCCCATGTGACAGTGGCTATACGAGAAGGAATTTTGGGGTCTTCATTTGGGTGCTTCTTTGCTAGAGTGCAAGCATAAATTTAGGCCAACAATAATTGGGTTGGGCACCTAAATCTAAAATGGGGGGCTTTGATTTGGGGACTATGGCTAAAAGATACTTCTTAACAAACACATGGTTCATGGTTGTGGGTTGAACATGCCCTTAGGTGCCCTTTTACATAGACGGAGAGGCATCCTGGACATTTCAATTTTATTCTCAACTGTCCACTTGACGTCGTGTAGAAGCTTTTGGGGACCGTTGTTCTCTGTGTCTGCTAGAGACTGCGCTCGTTGGGAAAGCTATGAGGGTTCCTTTAAGGCCGACCGGCTTCGTGAGTTGTCCCTCTAAGAATAAGAGCCGAGACGATCCTCGCATGGGGATCTGACGTACTCCCTCCGTCTTATAATAATTCAACATCCAGGATTCAAAGTGTGAGTGTTACTGTAGACGTAAAATTACAATTCTACCCCTGAAAAGTGAGGCTGACATCACTGGAACCATACAGGTAACGCAGAGTGGAACTAAGGCTCATAGTCTCAAAAAAAACTAAGGCTCATACAAATGTGTGGCCTCAATTTGTCCAGCACAAACAAAAGACAAAAAGTAAACAGTAGCTACACAACCCATACAATATGGCCAAGAATACTACAGAAAGTTCTGGTCCCCATCCTGGCGCCCATTTGCATGGAGTTTGAAATTTGAACCTGGCGCCATTTTGGTCCACCATAAAAACACCAGCAACGCAAGGCTTTCCCCTTCTCCAAATGTTACAGCCTCATTTCCCCTTCTCCAAATGTTACAGCCTCCATAAGCCTGCAATTCATTCTATCAGCCATGCTCATTGATCTAAACACAGTAGCACATGAAGGAGATGGAGAGCCCTTACCTGATCTAAATGCAGCACCAACCTCCATCTTACCAGACCTAAATCAGGAGCTTGCTGATGATGGAGAGGAAATGCAGTACCTCCAGGAAGATCCATCTCATCTCATCAAGGAAGCAGAAGTGCATCCACTCAAAGGTCAGTTGCACTATCTCCAGAAAAAGCAAGACGGTGTTGTGCATGCCTTTGATCTCAATACTGCTGCTTCTGATGGACAAGAAGAAGAAACTCATGAAGGTATTTTTTCTCTCAATTTCATTTCTAAAATCAAGCAATTGTTTACACACCTTTTAGCCTTCAATGACATCAATGCCCCACCCAATTGCAGTTATTGCTGTTGAGAAGCCCATCAACAAGATCGAGATATCAACTTTGATGCTCCACATGAACAATATAATTTTGACCTCAATTTACAAGCTGCTGATCACCAACATGATCTGCAACAAATGATCAGTAAGTCAACTTGATTTTTTTACTATTTCAACGAGTACATCCTGATTCTGACCCATCCTACAAAAACCATATTTCAAAAAATGTCACCAATCAGAAAGAACAACCATACAAGCTAATTTGTTCTAGTAAATATATGATCATTGGCTGTACTTGCAAGAAATGATTAACAAGCCATGCCACATATGAACAATGTAATCTCAATAGACAACACAAGCTGCAGCTAATTATTGGTTTGTTCCCTATATCTATCAACAAATTTCAGCATAGGAGGTGGACTTCTTTTTGCTACTGCTATCTCAGACTTCTTTTTTTTTCAGACATGATCGAAGACATGCAAGACTATGGTGTGTATGCTGATGCTGTGGACATAGTCTTTGATCAGGAGGAGTTGGAGGCTTCAGATGTTGAACAAGATGAACAAGCAAACACAAATAATTCACGCAAGCGCAGAAATTTGACAGACACCGAGAGGCAACAGATATATGAAGCACTTCTTGAGAGAAGCAATTTTGGAAAACTAAAAAGAACACAACAAATAGAGTGGCTCACATGTTTCAGGCCAGTAGGTATCAAGTGCGTGCTGTTTGGCGAAAGAGCTAAGCAGTGCCGGGCACAAGGCATACCGGTGGATGTTAGATCACGGAGGAAGAATTGTGGCCGCAAAAGGATCCAAATTAATCTATCGGATGTGCGTAGAGTTGCCTTGCATAGGAGGAGGAGTATACGATCTCTAGCTAAAGCTATCGGTGTGGACAGAAGCACTCTACATAGACGGTTCAAGGAAGGCCTACTACGACGCCACTCTAGCACCCTAAAGCCTTTGTTGAGGGAAGACAACAAGAAAGATAGGCTACGATGGTGTGTTTGCATGCTAGATGAAGAGACGCTGCCTAACGAACCCAAATTCCGTGACATGTATAACATCATCCACATGGACGAGAAGTGGTTCAATACCACATCCGATTACATGACGTGTTATATGCTTCCCGAAGAGGATGATCCTCACAGGACTGTGCAAAATAAGAATCGCATTGGCAAAGTTATGTTTTTGTCGCCAGTAGGGAAGACCAATATTCGATGATGCAGGTAACTGTATTTTTGATGGAAAGCTAGGAGTGTGGCCATTCGTTAGGAAGGTACGTCCGTATACTTTTTTTTTTTCTTTGTTGCATTAGCTATTGTGCTCAAAATTTGTGATCCTTACTTGGTTTTATGTTCTATAGGAACCAGCAAAAAGAAGAAGTCATAACAGAAGAAGGGGGGCCGAAGTCACCAAACCTATCAAGGTAGATCGGGCTACTATGAGGTCATATCTGATCAGTAAGGTTCTGGACGCTATCGTTCGACGGTGGCCACGGGAACTTAGAGGACAAACCATTTATATTCAGCAAGATAATGCCCCTTCACATGTGCCAGTAAATGATGAGGAGTTTAGGACTGCAGTGGCACAAACAGGGCTAGACATAAGACTCATCAATCAACCTGCCAATTCCCCAGATTTGAATGTACTTGACCTAGGGAAATAGGTACAAGATTCCGCACATCGACAAAGATCGACTTGAGTCACTAGGCATGCTTCCTAGGAGGCTTGGTTGTGATAGAAAGCTATATGAGGATGTGATGGCATCGTTGGGAAACTAATTATATCATGTTTACTGTGATTTTGGGAATTTTGGGAGCTGTAAATTTGTGGGCTGTAAATTTGGATACTGTAGAATTTGTACTAATGCTGTACTCCTATGTAAAGTATGTGTACCTGGTAATGTAAATTATGTATGGTACTGCTCTAAATTATAAGTTCTTATAATGTGTGTTTGTTTATGCTAACCAGAGTTATGACGAACTGCAATGCAAAATTACGAAGGAGTAAAACGGAAGCAAAATTGCACAAGAGGTACTCACGTCACATATGTACATTGATTATCATTTTATAAAATACAACACACTTAATTAGTACACTAATAACAGTTCATCGTAGGTCCGAAAGCACAATATCTACAGACACATGAACAACCTTTTCCTAGTACACAAAAGCACTTCAGTACACTACATCATCCCACAAGCATCGTGGCGCCACACTAATAACAGTTCGTCGTAGGTCCGAAAGCACAATATCTACAGACACATGAACAACCTTTTCCTAGTACACAAAAGCACTTCAGTACACTACATCATCCCACAAGCATCGTGGCGCCAAAAGCGCATCATGTAACCAACAGCACATAAACTAAGGGGCGGGTGTGAAGAAAATAGGCACCATAACCTTATACATGTCGATGAAGCATTCGTGGTAGACAGGATCCATCTTGGAAAGCACCTCAGCCAGGCGGGCAGCTACTTCTGGGTGAAGGTCCTCGCGAAGCACCTTTTGGCCAGGCGCGCAGCTACCTCCGGCTTCACCTCGATAGTGGCATCCCCATCTGCGGCCACCACACGGGCCAGATCGACGCCGGCAGGCTCGTCGGCGGGCACTGCAGGGGCCAGATCAACCCCGGCACACCCGTCCGTGGCCAACGGAGGGCGAGATCGACGCCGGCAGGCGCGTCCATGGCCACCGCAGGGGCCGGATCGACGCCGACTGCCCCAGTCACGGACACCTCAGGGGCCTCCTCTTCATCTTCGGAGTCAGGGACGTACACCTCGCCCTGGGAGTTGAAGCGCAGGCCAGCCCTCGCGATTCGGCAACCGCGAACGTAGATCCACGGCTCCTCAGCTGAGCAGGCGCTGGTTGGCTTTGTAGTTGATTTGGCGGCGCGTGGCTTGACGAGGTCGCGGATCCCGCACTGGGGTTTCATCCGGTCTGCACCGGCGGCCCCGACCATTTTGCCACCTCGACGCATCCGCCGGCTACGGCTGCGGCCCCCACAGCCATGGTCGCGTACGGACGAGATCTTCAAGGGATGGGGATGGGGATGGGGATGGGGAAAGTGCGTGTGTTTTCTGTAGGGTGCGGTGGTGTGTGAAGGGAAGGGAAGAGGAAAGGGAAAGGGAAAGGGAAGAGAGAGGTGGACGCGTGTGTGTGTGGAGGCTTCTGGTGGAGATTTTTTTTAATTTCCACTCCTTGATGAGGTGCGTGCCTAGTGAAAAAGTTCCCTTTTTCGGACCGTTGGGGGTGGGGCGACTCCCCGACGCCCCGGCCGCGCCTCGCGCCGGCCGGCCTGCGTCGCCCTTAGCTTCCCCACCACCACCACCACCGGATCTGAACCACGCGGCGCGAGCTACTGCCGAGGTCCGGCGGCGCCTCCGCCGACCCGGCTACAAGGGAGATCGGGCCAAGACCTACCTCGACTGCGCCGTCACCATCCCGGCGGGACGGCGACCGTGGGCGCCGCCCCGCTCGCTGCGATCGGCCCCCTCCGCTCACGCCACGGCCTCGACCGGTGAGGGCGAGTGCGTGGCAAAGCGAGCCGCCGCCGGCGCCGCCTCGGCCGATCGCCATATCTTAGGGCGGGCGCCGACCATGGCGGCGCCTGCGCCCCCCACTATCCGCACGCCCGGCTTCGCGTCCCGTGGCTTCCTCCGGCGCGGCGAGTGTGTGACGCATCGACCATGGAATCCTTGGAGGCCGCGCCATCCTTTTCGCGCCTTGAGGCCGCCATCGACCGACCGCCGGGCCGGGCGGAGCCGCGGTCTCGGACAACGCTTCACGCTGTACGCCTCCCGCCCCGGGGCTGTGGCGCCGGAGCCTCCGTGGGGCCCTGTGCGGCCATGACGCCGCCGTCGCGCGGCGGGCGCAAATGCGCGCCCGGCCGCCGCTGCCCACTTCGGGCGGGTCGCGTCTTCGGCGTCCGCCGTCGCTCGCCGCCGCCCGCCGCCGATGCGCCCGCCGCCAGAATCGCCGTCCGAGCGGGCGGATGCACGGCCTCCGCAGCCATCGGAGCCGCGGTCCGCGTCGCGGGCGATGGCCCGCCGACGCCGAGCACGCGGCCTCCTCGGTCTGCGCAGGGGCGAGGGCATCGTCGCGGTCATGCCCGTGGCTCCCCACTTTCGAGCCGGAGCCGTGTGACGCCAGCCGGGGCGCGCCGGGCGAGCCCCCCCCCTCCAACTCCGGCAACTTCCCGGCTCAAAGACCTTCACCGGGCACACCGCTCCTCGCTCGGCCCGCGGCGCCACTCCTCGGCCCGACCAAAGACCCTAGGTAAGCTCTCACCGGAGGCCACGCCATTCTTCCCCCACTCCGCGAGGGAGATCCAAAGAGCAACGGTGGGAGGGCGGCTACCTCACGGACGACTCCGAGTTCGGGCGATGATGAGTTCATCAACCCGCCCCGGTTGAGGGGCGTATTTCGCCTCCACCCCGAAATCCGGCGCCTCTGCCGGCGGCGTCTTGACGCGGCGACCATGGCCGCGCTCCCCCAAGCCCGGAGGTGTCGGACACCTTGGCTAGGTCGGCGATGGGCGGAACCTCCTCCTACGGCCACGCAGACACGGTCGCCATCCCCTGGAGGGGCGACATCGTTGTCGTCGTCGTCGTCGTCATCGAGCCGGGACCCGGGACCGCGCTTGGTCCTCCACGGTGGCACCCTCGGCCGCTCGGGTGCCCGCGATATCAACGGCTTGGTGCGCGGCTGGTCGGCGTGTGCCCGCGCACCAACGGCTCGGCCGGGACCTACCAAGATCGCGGCCGGCATCCTCTTCGCCGCCCCCGACCACTCGACACCACGTTCCTCGGCGGCGGCGCGCTATCGGCGCCGATGGCTTCACGCGCTTATTCATAGCCGCCGCCGAGGGCGCCGCCACGCACCACCTTACCGCCCACGCCGCCCAGCCGCACCGCCGCTCGTCGGCCTCCGCTTCAACTATCCGCGGCCGACCACATTGCCGCCCGTGCACCTCCTCGTCCCCGGGCCGCCTCTTCTTCGCGCACGAGGCACCGGGCAAAATTGCAAGCATCGCCACCACCATCGCCGCCCTCCTCGGCGCCCTCCATCGACCTATCTGCAGCGCCGCCACGCCAGTGGCGCCGATACGGTGGCGGCGGCGGGCGCCTGAGCCGGAACGCGCATGGTTCCAATCCGTGTCGGAGAGATTCTCCGCCCGCCTCCCATGACATCGGCGGCGCGGCGATTGTGAGGGACGCCCCTCGTCGTTGGCGACGCACGCGCTGTGGGTGGCGACGGTCGCGTTCGACGTCGTCGTCGGCGGCGCAGCGCAAGCCTTCGAGGGTGCTCAACATCGTCACCGGCGATCTTGCATTGACCCGTTGTCGCTTCCGTCGTCCGCCGTGGCTGACCCCCGACCTTTGGTTGACCCAATGCTCTTTGAGCTCATGGCCTCCATCGTCGTGCGCCCAGCATTCCCGGAGGGCGCGGTCGTGGCGGCCCTCGTGCCTATGGTGGCCGCCGTCTCGGTGGGCGCCCTCGCCGCCTACCGCTCCCAGCCCGGTGGACGACGGTGGGCCGACGGGTCGAGCCGAAGTTCGCCATTCCACCGATCGCCCGTGGACGTGACACCGGGTAGCCCGCGGCCTCGTCGCCCGGGTTGAGGAGCGCAACGAACCTGCGCTCTGACCGAGGTTGGGGCGTTGTGCTCCGGTACGGCGATGGTGGCCCTCGAGCTTGTGGCGACGAAGATGGGTGCACTGCACACTCTTCGAACCCGGTGCTCGTGCCATCGGTTGATGAGTTCGTAGCCGCTTTCAAGAGGCCGAGCCATCCATACTATCCACGCCCGGTCTTGAGGAAGACGCGCCCGCGCCAAGACGCCCGAAAGCTAATGCCAAAACGCGATTACACGGCTCGCAAAAGAGTGGGTCCAGCTCCATAGGCCGAGGGACCCGGCAAGGAGAGTTTTGCTCAAGAAGTTGGGGATCGAGGTCGAGGCCGAAGCGTGAGGATGCGGTCTCCTTTGCCGAGGCTGCAGGCTACACTCCGCGGGCCCTAACGCTGAGGTCAATATGGAGGCCATAGAGGCCTTCGTTCTGCTGGGGGAAGAAGCGGCGCATTAGTGCAGCCCGAGAGTGCTTGTGGTCTAGTCGCGACATGGTTTTCTTGTAATCGCCTTACGGGTTGCATCCAGTAGTTAGGTTGCTTGCGTTTTGTTGTGTTGTGTGTTTGTTTTGTTTTGTTTTACGCTTTTCGCAGCCGATGTCCGCCGGCATCCCGCTTAGTTTGTATTTGGATTTGGTTTTCCTCCTCTTAATGAAACACGGGTGAATGACCCGATCGCGAAAAAAAAAAATTTCCACTCCTTCAAACGTGTGGAGGACATTGCTTCAGATTTTTTATTGGTGCTGCTTCGTGCAGGTGGTAGCAGGCATCAGGTAGCGTTCATATGGATGAAGCCTTTTATTTTGAGCTTTTTTTCAAACCATACATGTTGATTTATTATAAGACGGAGGGAGTAGCTGTTCGCGGTGAAGCCGATCGACAGAAGATTCCGGCAGCCTGCATCTGCCGAGGTGACATCGGCGGCCGAAGCCGAAGGCACCAGGCAAGAGTTAGATGGAAGTGCGAAGGGCCTCCACGGCGAAGCACAGATTGGGTGGAGAGCGAGGGCTTTACGCCTTTACCCAACATGTAGCTTGATCACCAAGCAAAAGCCGGCGCGCGACCACCAGCCTCCAAGGCATGCTTTTTGCCACGCAGTAGACCCATGGATCTATCTAATGAGACCCCATGTTTTCCCCACTCTGGCTTCTAGGCACCTCCCTCCATAATTAAGTGAACATCACGCTCTAAACTTTTGGACTATTAGCACACGAATTGGTATTGACTCCGACGACCTACTTCGCGGTCGTTTAACGCGTGCGGCCGTGCGAAGACCCAACTGGAGACCTGGACTCCGGTCCTGTCGTCGTACAGTGTACTTGGAGATTTCGAGCATGATTTCTCCCCCACTCGTTATAAAAATAGGCCAGAGCACTTGTGTTCCTGCCCCATTCGCCATTAGGCAACCACCGAAGCAAATCATACCCCCAGCTCCAGACCTTCCATCGCGGCGGCCGTGCACAGCTACCTAGAACAAGCAACGCCCGCCAACGAGACCACACGACACCACAAAGCCTGCCGGTGCCGGCGGCCCACGGGTGGAGACATGGCGCCACTGCTCCGAGCGTGCGCGTCGTGTCCCAACCTTCTCCTGCTGGTCGCGCTGCTTCCGTGCTGCGTCGTGTGGCCGGCGGCCACGCAGTCCCAGTCCCAAACGGTGGCAGAGGTGGACCACGAGGCGCAGCTGCTGCTCCAGATCAAGAGTGTGTGGGGCGACCCACCCGTGCTCGACGGATGGAACACCTCCGTACCTGGCGGGCACTGCAGCTGGCCACACGTCGGATGCGACGCGGCTGGGCGCGTCGTCAACCTTACCATCGCGAGCGCCAGCGTCAAGGGACCTTTCCCGACGCCGCCGGGGCCTGTCTGCCCTGGTGTACCTCGACGTCCGAACAACAACATCTCCGGCGCCGTTCCCGACCACGCTCTATCGCTGTGGTTCGCCGACTACCTCGACCTGCCCTTCACACAATCCTTATACGGCGCCGCGCGCCCGCTACGCATAGCCGCGACGACGCGTGGCGCCGCTAGCGTGAAGCGCGTCGCGGCGCCGAGGGGGGGTGGGCGGAGCGGCCGGGCGGCGATGGCGCCGCGCCGGGCGGTGGACGAGGAGGCGGCGCCGCCGCCGCCGTAGCTTTAGGGTTCCCGCCGCCGCCGCTTTAGGGTTCCAGCCGCCGCCGCCGGTTTAGGGTTCCGGCGAGGTCGCCGGCGAGCTCCCCCGCCTCCATCCTCTCCCGGGTATAGAATCCGGCTGGCCGGCTCGGCGCGGTCGTGAACGCCGCGGTGGTGGCGGCTCGGCCGGGGCGGAGCGAGGCGGGCGGCGGCGCCGCCGAGCCGGGCGGGCAGGCCCCATTCGATGGGCATGGGTAGGGGCGGGGAGCTCGCCGAATCCATGGGGCGGCGGAGCTCGGTGGCGGCGTTGGAGAAGAAGGGGGTAGGGGAGGGCGGACGCCGGGCGCCCTAGGGCTCGCCGGAGGCCCGGCGGAGGGACGGGGCGGGGCAGACTCGAGGAGGAAGAAGGGGTGGGTGGTGTGCGCGGTATGGATGCTGGTGCGCGTGCGCGCCGCGAAGCATCCCCTGTCCTTCAACAACTTCAGCGGTGAGCTGCCCTCGACATCGGTCGCCGCCTGGCGCCGAATCTAACAACTCTGTACCTAGGCAGGAACCAATTCAAAGGCACCATCCCAGCGGATCTCGGCGCGCTAAGAAGTCTTCAGTACTTGTGGCTGGGAGAAAATCCGTTCGACGCTGGCGAGCTGCCAGCCTCATTCAAGAACCTGTCAAATTTGGTCTTCCTTTCTGCGTCGCAGTGCAACCTCGTTGGTGAGTTCCCGAGCCCTGTGCTTGAGATGTCGGAGTTGGAGGTACTGGAGCTATCTATCAACGGATTGACGGGAACCATACCTCTGCGGATTTGGAGCCTCAAGAAGCTGCAGATATTCTCTCTGCAGAGTACCAACCTTACTGGAAGCATCCCGGAAGCGTTTGGGCGTTTGAAGAACCTCACATACTTGCTCCTCAAAAACAATAACTTCTCTGGCAAGATACCAGCAAGCATCGGCGGGTTACCGTCACTATATATGTTGCATCTATCCAATAACATGTTTGATGGCATGCTCCCGCTAGAACTTGGGAAGCATTCGGAGTTGAATTATGTCTATGCTGATAATAACAAGCTGACGGGCGCCATCCCAGAAGGCCTGTGCGCCAAAGGCCAGCTCCGGCACCTCTCTGCCTGTGGCAACCACTTTAACGGCTCCATCCCGACAGGCCTCGCCAACTGTGCAACTCTGCAAAAGCTGGCTCTAGATGACAACCAGCTCTCCGGATATGTGCCACTAGCTCTGTGGACGGCCCCGCAGCTTCAGTCCTTGACACTACGGAATAACCAGCTCACTGGGACTCTATTTTAGAAATAATCTTGTGCGCTTGATACTAGCAAGCTATTTATCTTTTCAGTTTTCTTTTAACAAGGATTTTGTGTCCCAGCTGTGAGGCTGTGACTGTGACACAAACTACTTTTATTATTACCCACTAGTTCACCAACCCGTGCTCTCAAGACGGGTTAGAATCTCACGACACAATATTTAATAAGAATAACTTATATCAAATATGTTTTTCTCCTCACTAATTTGTTCTCAAATAATAGCTATAATAGGTACTCTATAGCTATAGTCCATTGAGATAATGTATCCAATATTAATTTATACTTTTCATCGATTTCCATTGGTTGTTTTTTTTGCATAGTAATTTTATGTATCTCTAATATATATTTAATTGAAATATTTGCTTAAACTTTGTTAGTTTTAGCTTCATTCTATAATTTGATGACATGAACCAAAATTTTAATTCTTTCCCAAATCTTAAGCTTATTATATCCTCACACATACAACAACTATTATTTAAAATGGTATTTATAGTTTACATGTTTTAGAATTTTGTAAGAAATTTAAGATCTATCTTTTTATTTGTACCAGTTTTGTAAGTAATAATAATCTTTTTTAGAACCATAAGCATTTAGTTGAAACATGAATAAACATAACTTTTTCATCACTTTATCCGATATCATGAAAATCTATACTTTAACGTCTTTCTTTAGATCTAGTTGTAATATATTTTACATGTACTACTTTCAAATTTTAATGCTTATTGTAATGCAGAATTTTCCTATTTTATTTTATTACGGAAATATTCTAGGTCCTAGGCTATCCTCTTAGTTTTGACGGGTCATAAATAGTTGTTTTAACATCTACCATGGCACTCAAGATGTTGATTTTATTTTATTGTATTAGTATTCTTTTATTAAACAAATGGTTCTTAAAATTAAGTGACTACATGAAAATCTATACTTCAACCTTTATCTTTAGATCTAGTTGTTGTAGTATATTTTACATGTACTAATTTCAAATTCTAATGCTTACTTGTAATGCAGAATTTTCCTATTTTATTTTATTACAAAAATATTCTAGGTCCTAAGGCTATCCTCTTAGTTTTGACAAAGTCATAAATAGTTGTTTTAACATGTACCATGGCACTCAAGATGCTGAATTTATTTTATTGTATTAGTATTCTTTTATTAAACAAATAGTTCTTAAAATTAAGTGACTACTATTCATAATATAATGTTTAAACTTCATTCAAGACGACAACTTACAAAATTTATTGTCATAATAAGTGTTAATATATATAAAAGTGAACTTCAATTGTCACTGCTACGTATTTGCTATGGATATATTTCCATGCTTAATAAGCCTAAAAATAAATATTTTATAACCATGTAAGTTTAAATTATGGATAGTGAATTATTGTGCGTAATAGCTTATATTAGCATTAACATGTAGATTTGAGAGATTTTTGTTACCTTTTATAATGGTTGAGGTGCATAATTTAAGGTCAAATGATATAGGTATATATTACTTTACATTATCTTTCACAGCGCCATGTATTTGAATGCAAACATAGAGGTCAAAGCATTATCTTTCACAATTATAGAAACTGATAAATTATAAAAAGGTTATTGGTTTTTATTATCTTTTATAACTGTTATGGTTTGATTATTTCCATATAGGTTTATTGATAACTCCATGGATCATGGTCCCCTATTTTTTTAGCATCATGAGCACATAATTTGAATTAATTCAATGACATTACGATTGCATTAATAAAAATTATACCGAATGGGGAATAAGGATTATATAAAAACTTATTTGTACAAAGCAGTCCAAGAACATTAAATTAAAATGAAAATTGTACATAATGGTCAATAAGGATAATATCACGTTGGGTCGCAGCAAAACAAATTAAATAGTAATTATGAGATCTAGCAAGATGACCATACCATTTGCCTACACATGAGGCTGATGCCGTGGGCGCTAGATGTCATGGCTCAGTTGGCCACTGTGTTCCCTCATTCCCCTGACGTAGATATTTGTGTCGTCCCTACGATGCTGGCACAAGCCTGTCCTTTCAGAGGCACATGCCTTGTCCACCTTGTCAGCATCGAGTGGTGTAGTCGTCCCGCCCATGTTGTGATCACGTCGGTGTAGCGTCGATTGTCTTGTAGGTGTCCACCGGCACATTGTCAGTATTTGTCGATAGGTAGTTCAGGTAGCATTGGCTCTCTCATTGGTGTTCGCCGGTTGGTCAGTGTCTTAACGGTACATAGTCGGTGTAGCATCACCTGCCTGGTTATGTAGCTTTCTCGCAGCAGCAGCACGGTTGGGGTATGTTGTGGTATCTCAGATATAGATATGGAGCTGTTCTCGATGGTGTGATTCCTGACTCCATGCATCCAGATACTGATGGATCATACTGGCAGACGGGCATCATCTCGATCTCGCCTTGCCGTCAAACTCACTATCTTGTGGTTTGTTTATACGAAATCTGAGCCAAAAAGGCAGATTCTGCGCTTCAGTGCAAACTCCATTTTTTACTCTTCTAATGATGTGCAACACTTTTGTCACCCGACCGACTCCAAGGTAGTAAAATAGCAGCATGAGAAACAGTCATCCTTTGCATGGCGATCCCTTTCTATTCATCATCTGCTGAAACACCGATATGCCCACGGACAACCGGGTGGCACGTGTTCAAGGTGGAGGGCTACTCCAATTTCAAGGGCATGGGCGTTGGCCGCCGCTTGAAATTCGGCGCTTTCACCGTCGGAAGCCACAGCTGGTGCATCTCATTCTACCCCGATGGTATCCGCGACGAATCTGCAGATTGGATCTTTGTTGGCCTCTGTCTGGAAGATCAGACCCACACCAGCCGAGACGTAGTGCCTATTATCAGAACCAATCTGAGCACCAAAACATCGATCAGGAAATCATCAACCACTATACATCGGAACAACATTGGCATACTATGGTACAACAGCTCACCCGTGACATATGTGCGCTGCTGACGACGTAGGCGCGACAGGTGCCGCCAACCCCAGCGCCACAACTTCGGCCGATGTCTGGCATTCGAGGCACACCACACCGTTGGCGAGCTCCTTCATCTATCTCTGTGACACCGCCCAACGGCATCATTCCAGCCATTGGTCACAGAATCGTGCATGAAGAGGGTCGAGGTTAGGTAGCGGTAGACACCGGCGGATTGGCGACGGCGCATGCCCATGTTGCCCGAGGACGTAAGAAGAAACCGAAACCGTGATATGCACCAGGTTAGATTAGATGTGTTCCGGGAAAACACGTAAAACACCTGAATTGATTTTTGCAGTTATTTTAATAATTGTACTTAAAATAATGGCGATGTGAGTCCAACCGATTTATCTCTACTATAATGTCCCACTTGAGGGCTCACGAAATCAACGACCCACAAAACAACTTCACCTGATTGGAGGGCTCAGATTCAAAGTTTGATGCATCGTCGTACATAATCACCGTCCCCGCGGCATCTGTTATCGCGAACCGGGCGTTCGAATCACCGCAAAAACAAAAAAAACGACGCCACCCATCTCTACTATCGTCACCACCACGACCAGCGACGGGATCCACGGAACGGAACCACGACGCCGACGCCGGAGCCCTAGCGTCGTCCTCGCGATATGGCCGGGCGACGGGATCCACGGAACCACGACGCCCGGTAGTTTTAGCGGCGTGCTTTCGCGATCGGGCTGGGCGGCGATCGCGACCAAGCCGGGATCGGTCGAGTTCAACGGATCCAACTCCTCCTCGCGCCCGATCGATCTCATCGAGAGTCACCTCCGCGGCGGCTGCGGCCAAAGGCGACGCCGCCGTCGGCGTCCACCGCTGCATCATCACCAAGTCGAAGCTGCATCATCGCCACGGGACCACTGCATCATCTGCGGCGACGAGATCGGCAGAGTCCAGCGTCCCAGCATCATCACGGGCTACATCGATATTCAGTTCAGTCCAGCGTCCAGCGCCCGTTTAGTCGCTGCAGTAAGCCAGTAAGTGTATTCAGTGTTTGTTTGATCTCAACTGATGACAACTTGAATTTTCTTTATACCTTGTAATCCAACCCGTATAGTACAAGCATTAATCAACTATATAGCCCAATTGGGACAGTCTGTGGGCTTCTGGTTTATTCACTTTATCTTGCATCTGAAATAGCATTAGCCTCTCAATGCAAGTTTAATTAAATTTTTGATGGTATTATTTTTACTGATTCGTAGTGTCTTTGGTTCTACAGTGTTTTCGATCCCACTTGTAATCTACATGGCAGCCTATCTTGTCTTTGATTCAAGAAGATATTAACTTTTCTAGGGAATATTGGTTAGCTTCCAAGATTATTGGTTTTTATGAACGGGTGGGTGCTTCTTGAATAATCGAGTGCAAATACTATCTCTGTTCGCAGGTGGTTCGATCCACGTAAGCGAGATCTCGAAAACAAAATAGGAGCTAGCATGACAAATATATGTAAGGGCAATATTTTCATATATGCAATTTGAGGTGTGTTGTTACCAAATTAGTCTCATGAGAAGAAAAAATATATTTTTTCTTACTTGAGATAGTTGATGAAGAAAGACTCCCACATTTTCGTGGAAGCCATGTGAAAACTCCTTGGAATAAATATACTTTTTGCTTAGATGCTTATGAAATACTTGATACATTATGTAGAGATTAGTTCAATGCGCATTAACTAACAGCTCATATTTGACAAATACATGATAAAGAGAAAGAATGTGATTTGCAAATGAGTACTCGACACCTTTTTTTTTGGCATGCGATCTTTGGAGCAATGCCACTTGCCAACCCAAGTGAACCGCTTATTACGGAGATTCTGTTCATACAAGCTGTAAACAGTAATCATCTACATAGATTATTATGGTTAATTTTCTATTGGTGTAGATCAGTCATCCTAGACATAGCGGCATTAAGTCCAACCTTTGGATCTAGATTTCTCGAAATGACCTCCTCGGTCTCCCTTGATTAATTCAGTGTTTCCAATCTTAGATTGATAGATGCTTTGATGGGGATTGATCTTTGGTTGGTGGCGTTATGTGTGGCAATCTTACCCCCAAATGGATCCTATCTTTTGGGGTAGGTTGTTAGGAGAAAGTGATGCTTTGTTTGTTTAGGTGGTGTCGGGAGGGTGCTAATGTGGAGAGAAGAATGATTTAAACTCTAGACGAGTTATTATTCGATCTGATTTCACGGTTGAGATGTATGACCCGTTTGATGTACCTATTTTCTCACTCATAACATGATCATGTTACAACTAAATTGTTGATTTAGGATCTCCTAGGCTGATTTTACTACTATAGTTGTAGCCTATGACTGAGAGTTGATAGTTGAAACCGGTCGGATTGTTTTGTTCCATGGAACATTGCCCCAGGATGTTTGGAAAAATGTAATCTCATTGTTTATTCCATTCCTTGATTGAGTTTATTGAGTTTCATTGAACAACTCCTTTTGGGAAGAAGATTAGGATGGCGTCGACAACATCATGTGCAAGAAATACGAGGTCGACGACATCATGTGCCATTTACTGTTTTGTGTTTACCTGAAAATAGTTCATCTAGATATTGTCCTTGTTTCATTGTGTTCGATAGATATATTATTTGTAGCTGATCCACAATTTGGAAGCAGGATGCTTCAGGGAAGATCTGCTTTCTGTATATTAGGGATCATTGATTCATTGCCTTCCTTTCCCAAGCTAGAGATCAAGTCTGAAACAAAAGATGTCAGCTATAGAGATCAAGTCTATGAATCAAAAGATATTGCTTTTAAAACCCTTTAGGAAACATGCTTGTAAACTATCTTGTCCTAGCTTGGCATCTCGAGCTTCTGTTGATTTGGACTTGAGTCTGTCAAAGCGGATACATGAGGCTTGGCTTGTCTTAATTTGTATCTTTTTTCCTTGAATCATAAATCAATCTCATTTTTTTAGCAAAATCTATATAATGTATATTACCGTAGATGCTAGCACGGGCAATATACTAGTATTGATAATAGTAACGAAATTCTATAATAATAAAATAAAGGATGTCTGAAGTCCAACTATTTTAAATTTACATGAAATTCTAAAGAAGAATTGTATGAATGCTCTTTGACAGTTTCCAACAAGAGAATTTAGTCGTTGGGCTAGCTAGCCTATTAACAAGGAGTGCAAATATGGGCTTTGCACTGCTATGGACGAGGCTGTTGAGTCTATAACCGTTAAGGCTTTAGTTTTTTTGTGAAGAAGGACTATGTTTACCGTGTTGAACATCTCAAATCCCTAGGAGTTCATTGTCAATAGATTTGTTTATGGCGACCATAACATCACCTTTGATGATTTCCCTGCAGACTTTGAGTGAGTGCTCTTGCAGTACTTCGAGCAAAATGTCGATGAATATGTGATGGCTGCCTGCCTGATGCCATGACAACACCGTTGGCAGCGATCTGTCGGCCCATCGAGTTTGTCAAGTGTATGCTGCTATATGCGTCAACATGAATAATCCAACACACATATATGAAGAATAAATAAAATAGATAACTAAACTTAAGCTATTTAGCTACCTATGATATTAAGGAAGAGGAAGCATGATTGCAGCTGGATATGCATGCATTCTCTATCGGTAAATGTATTTACCAGACGTCCGGCTCGTCCATTCTTGGGAAGAACTCCAAATCGTACGCCGAATCCGCCTAAATCTTATTTGGGTGCTCTCTCCCTATTTTTGTGGGTTAGATCTATGGTTCTCCTCCAACGCAAGCCTCCAAATATGAGCCCCAAATCATATCCTCTTCCTTCTTCTTCCTACCCTGGGTGTCTTCCTGAGTGTCGGACGACGCGCGGGACCTCATCGCCGGGATGCTCATCGTCAAACCGCACAAGCAGATGACCATGGCCGAGATCTCGGCGCACCGCTTGATTCGGCTGGCAAACATGCCCATGCGCCGCCCCCTTTTTGAATGAAACGCACAAGCCATCGTAGATGGGCATGGGCCCACGAGCAGCTGGTGACGCTCCACGACTTCGACAGCGGACAGGAGCAGCCTGCTGGAGTCTCTGCGCCGGCAACATCAGCAGCAGGAGGACGAGGCGACGGTCGCGTACCAGCTGGTCCTCGCCAGCATGTTCGATGCGGCCACCCAGTACTTTGTCCATACGCCGCCCCCTGCCGCCAGAGCAGATGGACGGCGGCGTGACCCGCCGAAGGTGAATATGAACCCGTGCGGAGATGCCCCCACGTTATCCGCCACTCATTGTGTTTCGAGATACGTGCGAGCCTAATGATAAGTAACTTGCTTATTGCGGGATTATATAAAGTTATGGTTATATTTAGTCGATCCGTTATATTATGGGTGTGTTTAGCACCCAGAATTTTGCACCCAAAATTTCACATTTCCATCGCATCCATCACATCAAAACATTCAACGCACCCAAAAACGCCACGGCCACTATAAAATTTTAGGTAAAAAATAAATTAATTGCACGCTTTTAGATGTATATTGTGAGGCGATTAACTTTTCGGCTAATTACGCCCATGGTAGGATAATATTTACCACTAACAAACGAAACGTCTTCATGTTATAATGATGTGACAGGTAAAAGGAATTTTGCACCCAAAATTTCGCAGTCAGCGGAGGTCGTGGCTACGAATTAATATCTTGCCTGTTCACCACTGTAGTAGATTCCGGGGGCGGACAGGCTTTCCTTCCCTTTTCCTTCTAGCGCAAGCCCCCTGTTCTTCCCAGTTTTGCTCATTCACCCGATCCGCCATGACTTCTCCGATATTCTCAGATCTCTGAAGTTGGTAGCGTGCAGCTCGTTCTACCCACCACCAGCCGCCGCCTGCTCCTCCTCCTCCTCCTCCTCGTCGTCGTGGGACGGCCGCTCGCCTCGCGCCGGCAGGAACCGTCGGCGGCAGCGGAGGTCGGAGCTGGCACGCCCGTGGAGCTGGAACAGCTGCGGTATTCGTCGTCGCTGGTGGCCGAGCGAGAACGCCACCGCGGTCTTCGCGGTGCCAGCAGAAGTGGTGCTGGAAGACGACGCGCGGCGGGGTGGTGGTGGGCCGGCGCGCACGCACGCGGAGGTGGAAGGTAGGGTTCATGAGGCGGCGGAGCAAGAGGTTGAAGACAGTTTACTCGCATGCCGTTGAATCTAGCGATGGAATGGTTCCAGAGTCTTCGAATGTTGCCGAGGTTGGGCTTAATCCGGTATGTGTAGGTAGCTTCTTTGATCTGGATCTAGCTTTTATGATTCACTTCGTGTATTGCCGTTCCAGTTTAAATCTATTTTGGGATTCGTATTTAGGAATGTTTCGGATGTTGGTTGTAATTCTTTGAATGTCAAGTGAATTTAGTGGTGTTATTTCGAATCAGTAAAAAAGTTTTCGCATGTTTAGTATTGAATAGGAGTCAATTTTCATTCTCAGGAATACTTTTCGATTTTCCTCTTTTTCCTGCCTCACTCCATATGGCTGCTCGGGGTGGCTCTATATGCGTGCTCAGGATGCCCGCTGAGTATGCTAGATCTGGCTTTGTATTAACCAGAGTTTTCAATAAATAGACGTGTGATTACTGTATACTCCTGAAAACCAACAAGCTTATAGCAATGGTAGATTCTTAGCCTTACAACGATGGGAATCGTCACTGAGGTACTAGGCTCTCGTGCACATTTGTATTCCCATTTCTCCAATTTATCTAAATAATGTAACTGTCGAGGTGAGACTGCAAGTAGTCTTGTTATTATTACTGTGATTATGCCCATGGGCTTCTTGGTCATATCTTGTCCACCTGGACATTGGCTTGCTGGCCGAGGTGCTGATTCCTAGTGAGTACCTTCAGAGCCAAAACCAAATACCTCTAGACAGTATGCCGATTTTGGAAATTCTGGGTGAGGATGGCTTCTTGTTAATATTTAACCTGTCCGAACTTGTACTTGGGTTTCGGGAGTGATTGGCCTTGGTTATAAAAATGGAGCTTGGATACTGCTCCATTACTCTACACTGGCCAGTTGATGAGCTCCGATGATTGCCTTGCCTTTGATATCAGGATATTTTATACTTTGTATGATTCTACGCCACTGTTTATTGGTTGGTTATTGCTGCACTCTAGTCCAGACCAACGCACTGGATTTGTAAACCAATGACCTCCCTTTACTATTGAAGTATATTTGTCATAAATTTCAGATATATGTTAGGAGGGCACTATCCTAAATTTGTGATTGACTCATCCACCGTGGACACCTACATGCATACATGATAATTTAATAGTAGAGTAGTGGGTACGGTAAGAAGCAGATCACACACTAGATGAGTTCCCTGTTAGGAAAAAATTAGTCAATAAATGTGGAGCTTTTACATTACTGAGCCTCGATGAAAACCGTTGCAATAGTTAGAATTATTGGGATATTTTTTATCCGTGGCCTGTGACAAACAGATACATTTTTGATGAGTACTAGGAAACCTTCATTGTTTTAGTCGATGTTTTTGATCTGGTTAGTTTGGATTTTGCTGTTGTATCATATAAATTGACATTTTTGGATCTTTTTCTTCTAGGATGTACCTTTGCAAAATTTAGTTTGATATGGTACTAGTCTTAGTTGTTCCTATTTCTTTTTCAGAATGGATCCATGAGCAGGGGTGATAATTCACTGTTCGGTTGTGGATCATTTGCATCGCGGTGTCTAAGTTTGATTCGGTGAAGAAGGATCTGGTCAGGTCAACAGGGTTTAATGGGATTTTATACTTTCCTCCTATGAAGCAGATTAATAGAAGGTTTAAGAAGAGTGAGCATCGTAGCTTGTGTCTAAATCAATGCTACTGCTTCCAACTCGGCAGGCAGCAGATGGCGTCAGAGGCAGCAGATGGTGACTGCTTTCCGCTGACCTGACAAGCTTAATAATTCGGTCTGAATCAACATGCAATAGGAAATGACAAAGTGCGTGAAACAATGTGGTGCCCCGGGCATCTCACCATGAAACGTCCTGTACAACAAATTAAGTCCTGACGAATCAATGCAGGCATATGTACAAGCCCTTCAAATTGGCAACATTGTTTTGAAAATTTTCATATCTGATTTTGAAGTACATATATGATCGGTAGTACTAATAAGCTGACGGCGGCAGGCATTTGAAAATGATATTTTGTTTAGTGCTTTTATTGATGTATATATGAAATCTCTTCCTTTTCATTTACTTTGCCTCATCCGATATTATTTATTTTCTATAGTTTTGAATTTGCTATTTTCGTCGGAAGTTAACACTCTATGCTTCCTCATCTGATATATGTACTTAACCAAATATGCTTGATATTGGCCAAGTCTGCTTTTAAGGGTGGTCCTTGACGATGCATCATTAGATGCCCCGGACACAACTTTCGTCATTTTGTCTTCTGGACTATCTATTGCTTTGTTAGATCAATCATGACTCCTCAAGGGCTGTCTGGTTTGTTTGAATCAGTATCTTGTTGCTGACCGTTTTTGTTGCTAGCGCGGATTTCAATCTAAGCCAATGAAGCAGACGTGGTTCGGCTCGGCAATCCATAGTTTCACAGATGAAAGCAACATCAACACAATTATTTAGCTGGCCATTGGACATAAGACCTGTAGACTGACAGTGTCACCCGGGATAGATTTATATAATATTGTCCATAAATCTAAATTAAGACTCAGCAGTAGTGGCAACAGGTACCATGGACACTAATGAAAACGATAGTAGCAACTTATTAGTGCCTGGCAGTATGCTTTGATTAGCGACTGTATAATACTTTGGCAAGGCTCATTTGTCGTGACCCTTGTTGTGATGATTCATCACGGATTTCAAAGTATGGCAGGATACTACCACATTGTTTCCTGCCGTTCGCTGATAGTAAGCAGTGTGGCATTGCTTCGGTACAGCATACGATGCATTTATGTCTTAGCTGCATCTGCAATCGATGTTCATATATGGGCAGGGTATTGGCCGTGATCATTGCTAGATTGTGTAGCATTTATTATTATACTGTGTTATCATGAACGACTTTTGTTTGAGGGTAGTTGCTATCTCCGCTACATTGAGATTGTCACTCTGCATTTCGTTCCATTTTTTCCTTTCATCTGCCTTATTTAAAGTTTTTACTCTAATATAATTTATTTTATTGTGAGTTATTTTATCAATAAAGTTTTAATAATTTTGAATAATTTTTTATTATTTCTATGGGACAGAGGGTGTAGTTGTTTTTGCATTAAAAAAGCTCATCATTACAAATTACAAAAAGGTTCAGTACAAACTGCGGTTAAAGGTACATAAACTGAAAAAAAAAAAAAAATTATTTCGTTATAGCGCAATGACATTTGCTAGGGTTGCTGGCTTCTAATCTCTAGAACTCTAAAAGAAATTCTGGCTAGGTTACTTGCAATAGATCCGACAGTTTCCTAGTTTTAGAATTGGCTGGCAAGCCCTCTTCGTTAGATGCAATGCTTTTTGTCTGATCTTCTAGACGTCTCTTCTCTTTCTCTAGTTTTGAGTGATAGTTCCATGATTTCAAAGAGGTATCTCAAGGCCTGCATGTGCTCTTTTGTTCTTTCTGGGCAAGATATTGGACTATCCATTGATGTAGATTGGAATGCAAACGTAGTTTGAGTGCTTATCCGGTCTTGATGTTTTTCTTTTGCTTGTATCCCTGATGCTGCCATGTCCATTTCTTGTCAGTTTGATTGAGTACGCTTTTCAAAGCTTGGCAGGCTACCTGCAATTTGGCGTAAACAGTGGCTTTGCTTCGGTACAGTATAGGATGCATTTATGTGTTGGCTGCTGCTGTCAAGGACATTGCTCGTTGGCTAGAGTGGTACACGTACTCATTGCTAGAGCGCTCAACAATTATTATTTTCCTGCGTTAGCATGACCTATCTTTGACTGCTATCTTGATTTTTATTGATTCAAAATTTGCTGTTATAAAGGCTGATATCAGTCCTTTTGTCGACGAAATGAAGCGGCTTAGGTTATGTTGTAGGCAACTCTAGTTTCATTTATCGACTTCTAAGTAAGTTGTTAGAGTAGGTAAAGTAGTTCTTTTCTAAGTATAGTTGATCATTGCAAACAACTAGGATCAGTTTTCTCTTGTCAAAAAAAAAAAAAAAAAAAAAAAAAAAAAAAAAAAACTAGGATCAGTTTTCATTACAAAGTAGTAAAACATCGTTTGAGAACAACCTTCGGAAAGAGTTACACACATTGAAAATCAATACATCATAGCCCCCTCGCAAATCCTAGGGTGGCTGGCACCTAATCTCTAAAACTTTAAATGAACATTGTCTAGGTTACTTGCAGTAGATCCGAAAGTTTCCTTGTTTTAGAATTGCCTGCCAAGACTTGTTCGTCAGAGGTAATGTTTTTTTTGTTTGAGCTTCGAGACGTCTCTTCTCTTTCTCTAGCTTTGAGTGGTAGTTCCATGATTTCAGTGAGCTGCAGATGTTTCCAATTGGAATTTGCTTCTTGTCAAGGTGCATCAGTACCTGAAAGATTTATTTAAAGTTATGCTGCTACAATTTTTTTCGTTGTTGTCATAGATAAAAATAATGCTAAATCCTACCTTTAAACAGTGCCTGCATGGGAGTCCAACATGTTCATACAGCCCACACGTGCAGCTTATTTTCTCGTCCCCTTGTAAAATTACTATGTATTTTAACGTTTAAGTAGGTTTAAGTTGTGCGGATGTGTATTATCCCTATCAAAGCTTAAGTTTAATGCGAATCACAAGTAGGTATGGGTTCATCAATAATTTAGTCACCATTTAGAGGTACTAGTTCAACATCTGGAGAAATGTATTGTAAGCAAAACTACAAGTAACGAGTTGCTTATGCAAGATATTCAGCTGTACTAGAGTTAAACTTACAAAACTTTGATAATCATTTACCTGTTTTTGTAGCTTAAGCTTGTAAGTACTTCCCTTGGCGCTGTTGATATTTGCTTTGATGTATGCGCTTCAATGTCTTCAGCATTTCTGCATGTTTGCTCCTCCGGACGCATATACTGATGAAGGTTCCCACAGGATGGATGGAGAGACATTATTTCTTGCGGAGACATTTATGCGTTGGGATTGGGAAGATGCTGTGCTAGGTGATGGAAGATGTTGTGCTAGGCTGAGTCTAATGGAATGACCGATATATATTGGAATGCAAGCAGGTGCTTTCAAAGCGCGCACATCGGTTCAAAGTTCATTCACCATTATTGGCGATGGTCCAAACCAGCTGTTATCATTGTCCTTTTAGTTGGTAGTGGGTACCAGACATATTAAAGCCCTGGCCAGGGAACTGCATCTCCTCATTCTAATCGTTAGTTGTAATCGGGAGTTGTTACGGTTTCAGATACTTTTAATCTAGGCGGTACGCGGAATGGTTTAGCATCTCGGTCGTCTATACATGCTGCCGTTCTCCACTGCCAGCCGTCGATAAGGGGGTATCTCAGCATGTGCGCATATAGTTCGCGTTCGGCGTGACCCAGCTCCTCCATGACTAAAGCTGGATAGCGAGCCGAGCTAGCTCGGCTCGATCTAGCTCGTTAGGATAACGAGCTGAGCTTTGGCTCGGCTGGTTATCTTAACGAGTTAGAATCTTGGGCTCGGCTCGGCTCATTAAGCTTCGCGAGGTGGCTCGTTAAGCTCGCGAGCCAGGTATAACAAAAGAACAAAATATAATATTTACATTTATATAAAGCTTGAAAATGATAATACTATAAAATAATACATCCAACAACTTTAAATTGAACAAAATACTTATATGTGCTAACATATCAACAATTTATAGAGTGCAAAATGTGAAGTAACACAAAACTAATATAAATTATGATAATTTTTCTTCAAACCGTGGCTCGTTTGGCTTGCGAGCGGCTCACGAGCCGGATCGAGTTGGCTCGTTATCGCTAACGAGCTAAAATCTGCTCGGCTCGGCTCATTATCGAAGTCGAGCCGGCGCCGAAGCTTGCCACGGCCGAGCAAGCTAACGAGCTTCGAAGTTTTTCGCCCGGCTTTATCCATGACTCGCCCGCGCCGACCATGGAGCGGGCGCGGGGCGAGGCGAAAGGCGCGGCGGCCGGCGTTCGAAAGCGAGCGGTCGGCCAGGGGCGGCGGGCGGTACTGGTCGCGGCCGCAAAGGCCGAAGCGTGGCCCGCGCGAGCGTCTCGTCGGTCTGATAAGCCTTGGCGGCGTCTCGCGTGAGGCCGAGAGCGCGCAAGGTCGCCGGGCCTGGCCGCGCCAGCGCGCGCCGAGGCAACGTTGCCCGGCCGGCCGCCGTGCCGGGGAGGCGCCGCTGGACCGCCGTCGTGCCGCCGAGCAAGTCGAATCCGACCAAGAAGAGAGGTTCTTCTCCTCTCCCGGGCTCCCCTCCGTGCCGATCTCCACGCCGACCTCGAGGTGTTGTCCCCAGCATGCTTTACTTCCGTCGGCCGGAGTCGCGGCAGCCCGCCACACCGCTGCCGAATCCGGGGGAGGCCGCCGCCCGATGACGGCGCCGCCGCTGCGGTGCTCTCGGCCGACGGGGCCGCCTCACGCTTTCCGTCGACCCGGGAGAACTCGGGGTGCTCGCCCGCGGGTAGTAGACCACCTCGAGCGACTCTGCCGGGGCGGCGCTACGGTGGTGGTGGTGGTGGAGGGGACGCTGGCGGCCGGCGAGGGAGGGGAATGCGCCGGCGGCGCCCCCGGAGGAGCGGCGACCGCGGGGAGGGAGGGGAGGGGGGAAAACTGAGTGGGACACACCGATGGGGGGGCGGGAGTGGGGCTTTAAATTAAAATTTGGGGTGACATGAAAAATAGGGTGCAATAGGGGCTCCATTAGAGTTCGTTTATTTCTTGAACCCCCTAGAATTTAGGATAGGGGCTTAAATAGGGGCTCCACCGGTTGCTCTTATCCGCTCATTCACGCACCCACCGCGTGTCGCACGCCCGCTACGACTCCGCTGCGCCGCTCGGTGCCGCGCCCCAGCTAGCCGTCTTTGCGTACATCGCGCCGTCGTCTATCTAGGGCCTAGTGAAAGGTCCTAAATGGCTAGAGGGGGTGAATAGCCTAATAAAATTTTCTACAAAACACTAGACAAACTTGTTAGAATAACAAATGGCGATAAATGCGTTTGCACTAGCTCTACTTGTCGGCAAGCCTCCTATTGACAATTCTAGTTGCTATGATCTCTAATTCACACTCAAAGGCTAAGTCACTACTTTACCACTAGGTGAACAAGCAACTTACACTAGCAACTAAGCAAGACTACACAAGCTACACTAGCACACTAACTAGGAAAGTAATGCAAGAGTGTGTAGAAGGGTTATACCACAATGTCGAGGCTAGTCAATCCAATCACCGGGAGAAGAATAACAATATAGCCAATGAAGCCAATCACCAAGAGACACCAAGAGACAAGTAGAGACTCAAAGATTTATCCCGAAGTTCACTTGAGCACCACTCAAGCTACGTCTCCGTTGTGTCGACCTTCTCACGTGTGGGTCGGTGTGGAGCTCACTCAAGCCAAATGCCTTTAGGCTTACCGCACCCAAAGCAAATGAGAGGTACTCACCGACACGAGCAATGTATTATCTTGCAATTCGTCGTCCCGACGAGGATGCACGGTCCTCTCACAATCACCGGAGGTGGCCAAGAACAAACTCCTTCTCTTGCCAACGCCTCCACCAATCACCAAGCCGGCTAGGGGTGGTGCTCCCCAAGAGTAACAAGAAATCCACCGGCACACAACGATCCTCAAGCGCCACTAGATGCAATGATCAAAGCAAATGCACTTGAATCACCTCAACTCACTAGAATGGTTGCTCTCAAGCAAAGGAGTGAGGAGGAGGATGAGTGCTCAGCTCTAGAGGTGTTAGGATTGATTCAAAATGACCAAGAGACCTCCTAGAACCGGCCAAGGGGTATAAATACCCCCCCACCACAAATCCAACCGTTGGGGTGCAACCGCACAAAAAACAGCTGACCGGGACCTTGTGACCGGACTCACACCGAGTCCGGTCGCGAGTCGATCACGAGTCCGGTCACAACCGACAAGAGCTCGGCCCACGCCAACGGCTACTTGAAGCGTCCGGCCGCTGCTTCCGGCCGAAAGCACCGGAGCGTCCGTCCAGCGTCGGTCCCTGCGTCCGGTGAAATCCGGCTGCGGGGCTCTCGCCAGACGCGATGACCGGAGCGTCGGTCACATTTGACCAGCTTCGGTCGGTGCGTCCGGCCACGCCGCAGCGGCGAAAAGTCATCGTTTCGTCGCCGTTCCTTCGCCCGTCTTTTCTCCGACATGCTATCCAACAAATATACCAATTTGTGCACGAGGACTAGCATGTTTTTCACCACCAACTTGCATCCGGCGCAATAGAAAATATGCATCTCATTTTCTCGAAGCGAAATCCGCCGCAAGCTCGGGCGGGAGGGTGAGCGGTTCCCAAACCCAACTCAACCCTACAACCATCACCGCCTTCGTAAATGTGCCAACACCACCACGTGTACATCACCATGTGCTCGTGTGTTAGCATTTTCACAATCAATTTCGAAGGTTAGGTTAGCTCTCTAGGTTAGAATGCATGCAAATGATTTTGAACCTAGAGGCACATGAGGATTGATATGTACGATAGTTTTCCCTCTTTATAGTACGGCTTATCGATCCTATAATCACTCACACCCTCTATGGTGTCTTGAGTGTAAAATCAAAATGGCCCTATGATATACCTTTGCCTTGAGCCCATTTTTGATCCACGATCCACTCAAGTCATGCACTTGATCATCAATTGAACCATCTCGATCCATCCAACATGACCACCATGCATCACACTTGGCTTGACCAATCTCCAACTAAATCAAACACTTAGCATAGAGAGATTAGTCCTAAGGATGTCATCAATTAGCCAAAACCAATCTAGAGATCTTCACCTAGGTACTAGTCGTTGGCCCACGAACACTACTTGTCCCCATGTATATTTTGAGCCCAAACGAAAGGCACTCGCCGCCGATTCATACCGTCGGCAAGCGCGGCGTCGCTCTCCCCGTCCAACCCGGCGGCTCGGACTTCGCGTCGCGTCCCCACGCGGCGATGACGCCGCCATGATCCGCCCGACGAGCGGGGAGGGCGCCGCGGCCGCGCCGCATCCCGCTCCGCGCTCCCGCGTCGACCGCCCCAGCCGACCTGCCTCTTTGCGGCCCCAGCCCCGTCGGCCGGCTCGGCGACTCCGGTCGCCGGCTGTCCGTCGGATCGTGTGGTTGTCTTGGGTCTTGCGGTGATCTCGAGCCCCGCCCCTCACAAGAACTATGCATTTATTCGTGGGACGAGGGAGTAGTTTACGGAGAGAATTATCTATATGGCCCTCTCAAAGTTAGTATTGATCTCTATGACTTTTTTTTTTTTTTTTTTTATTTGAAGTTAGCTATATGGCCCGAGAAATATTTTGGTTATCTATATGGCCTTCCGTTAGGTTTGACAGGGAAGTCCGTTAGAGTTACCACTATTGGAGGGGAGAATGACCAAAATACCCCTGCCGGCCCACACATAAGCAGTGCAGCAACCCCCGCCGCCGCCGCACACCATTATCGATCTCACTCACATATATGCATCCATCCTGTGGGGCGTGAAACCGTGACTCACAGGACTATGACAAGAAAAAAACAAAGTAAAAAAAGGCTAATCAATACTCTATCACGGCAAAGTATCGTAGGGCCGGCCAGGCTGCTTGTTTTTAAAATATTTTTGGACAAAGGCCAGGCTGCTGTGTTTAATTAACACCTCCATATACATATGCATGACCCCTTTAATTGTTAGCTATATATTGGTCAGTTATAAATCCAGCCACTCAAACAATGGACACGTGGCTCAAATCGATGAAGGTATATATACAGCTAGGTATACACAGCTATATATATATCCACCGTATAGGAGGATAGAAAAAAATGGGAGTAAGAAAATGCACTCTGGTGATGGATGCATGACGGTTTAATTAGTTTGTGGTATATATTGATCGAAGTCGGGAAGATATTATAGTTGTGTGGTACTACTTTTATCTCAGTCTGATATAGTTGTGGTGTGGTATTAATCCAAGTCTGTATGTATGGTACTAGTTTGGTTAGTGTTGTGAATTATACTCTTTAATTGTTGCTTTAAGGGAAAAAAAAAAACTCTGTTTCCATCTCACATTTAGATTCACCTCCTGCAAACTGCAACTTGTTAGAGAATTGACAACATTTAATTATGTGGCCTTATTTATGTGAAAGTGAAATTTGCTACCTTAATTATGTCAAAAATATGTGTCCACTTGTAGATTTTTTTTCATCTAGGGGTATAATGGTCTTTTCCTCCAACACTTAACACCGTCAAGTGCCAAAAGTTGACGGAAGGCCATAGAGGTAACAGAAAGTTTTTCAGGGCCACAGAGATAACTTTGAAAAAAAAAAAGGCCATAAAGATCCAACCAAACTTTCAGAGGGCCATATAAATAATTGCCCCTAGTTTCTGTCAGTCCCCTCCCTTATTCTGTACTTAATATTTCAATTTGATCGAGGGTCTCCACACAATGAAGATGCCGAGGACATTGCAACCATATTTCACCCTGCTTAGCGTGTTGTTCCAGATAAAGAGGTAGATTCTCACAGGGATCTCTCAATGGATGGAAAATGATTCATGCAGGGGCCACAAAGATGCATATGCAGAGATATCTCCTGCACCTTGCAGTTGCAGAGCTTGCCACCACGGCACCACCCATGAAATATAATCTGGCTGGTTATCAAGAAGGCACGGCGGTGTGTAGCCTCCCCTCCCAGCGCAGGCACACGGCAGATTCGTATCCTAAATTTGCAATGGCCGGCCTCATGCAGACTAGTAGTGGACGGTGCCTCTCCACAGTCTTCATTTCACACACAGATGCAGATCACGACAGAACATGCTGGCCGTAGGCGCCACTGAGGTCCGATCCTGCTCGGCTTTCCACATCAATCCTAAAACCATGGCAGACAACTCTCAAGATCCTCATGCGTACCTGAACAACTTCTTCATCATCCACAACACAGCCGAAGCCGTCTTTGAATGACATGCATGTTGAACGGACGCTGGTAGGAGAATTGAAACACGCCACGTAGAGGATCGGCAGAAGCTTGTTGAAAAAAAAAAAAAAGATGTGTTCTCGTGGGGGGAAAAAAATAAAACATGGAATTTTGGTATAATATTTTAATTTAATTTACATAATGGTAATGGTGGGTATAAATTTTAGAAAATAAAAACCAATCGTATTTATATCGCTGAAGTCAAGTCAATGGTCTCTTTTGGTGTGCTACGCTACATATGGACGACGAACGGTTCCCACAGTGTGAATAGAAAGCGAAGAGGAAGAATTAATTTCCTTTCCTTGTAGCACCGTTGGCTTACACAAACTCGACGCCGGCGTCCCGTCGCATCCAACACACTGCATACTCTATTTTGCTTACCTGCTTGCTGCCCCACACGTGACCCGTCCCCTATGGAGCCGCCGCCGCTGCCTGTGCCTGCTCCTGCGTCTTGCCTGAACCGCGCCCCTGCTCCCTATTCTGCCGCAGCAAGCAGCTCCAACAAGCCACCTGCGAAGAAGACAAATGGGTTGCCTCTCGCCAGATATCACTGCCGCCCGGTCCTAGCAGGACTTCCATACCTCATCTGCTCTTACTGCTTCCAGCTAGTCCAGCTGCCCTCTGATTTTGGTCGGAAAAATGCAACCTTCTTCAGGCTGCAGTGTGGCTCCTGCTCAGTAGTTGTTTCCTACAGGCGGCCCCCGTTCCCCCCACCGCCCTTACAGGAACAAACATCAAT
This sequence comes from Hyparrhenia diplandra, assembly GCA_015847255.1. NCBI lineage: Eukaryota > Viridiplantae > Streptophyta > Magnoliopsida > Poales > Poaceae > Hyparrhenia > Hyparrhenia diplandra. The sequence goes on along the minus strand of JADLZK010007610.1, from coordinate 23,930 downwards.
CATTTTCTGATCGCCAGGGGGCTCATCCAGGAGATCGCCGGCGCCGCCACCGCGATGCCAAGCCACCCAGGTGAGTGCTCTTCTGTGATGAGCGATGCTCTGCTGTTGATGTGGATTTATCCAGCACAGGAACTGCGTTGCTGCCGCGCTTTGCTGCTTTCACGCGCCTCTCAAAAGTCGATTAGCGAAAAATGACTATTTCCTTTAGAAAAACTATGTATTAGGGTTGATTTGATTTGCAGTATAGTGCCCGTGCTCCCTCCATCCCATCCTCATGGGTAAACAATGTGGTACTAATCCTATTACTGTAACATAAACGGTAATTATTTGTTAGGGAAGTCCGACCGCTTCTTTTACCTCCAAAGTGACTTGCTCTCCTCACTCGCTCCCCTCGCCTCATCGGTTTCTTCTCTAAATAAATAAAAAACTCAGAAGCATTCTTATCCACTCACTCCGCGTTCCTATCCACTCGCTCCATTCATTCACGCCGCTGCATCCGGTTCGCTTGCCGCCGGGCATGGCGGGCACAATTGCCAGGGCCACTCTAGCGCGTCGCGCCCCTCCCACATGGTGCATCTGTCCACGCCACGTCAAGCCTATCCTCCGCTCTGCCCAAGTTGCGCTCGCCCCAACTGTGGAGCAGGTGCTCATCCAGACTGCCGAGCAGGTCCTCACCCAGAGGCCCACTGGTGCGCTCCGTGCACCGCGGCGTCGTCGTACTTCGTGATTGCTCCAAGCAACCAGGCGACATTACGCCCTAGAAACACATGTTACATAAGTATGTTTTCATGTTACATAAGTATGTTTTCGAGTGTTTCAAATGTTTCAGCTAGATGTTGCAAGTGTTTCATGTACATGCTGCAAAAGTAGATTGGGATGTTTGCATATGTTGCAATGGTTGTACATGTATGTTGCAAGCTTTTGTTCACAATGTTTTAGGTTTTTTTTTCTGCAAACATATGTTGCAAATGTGCTGAATGTTGCATAGGTTTCACAAATATGTTGGCTGCATTTTATTTGGATGTTGCATATATTTTGCAATGGCTTTTCAAGCATTTTCATATGCTTTTACACATGTTTCAGATGTATACCAGCTGTTTTTGAACGTATATTGCAAATGTTTTATTTGAATGTTTCTAAAGTAAATTGGGTGTTGCATCTCCTTGCTTCTTACTGCTGCCCTACCGAATGGACATGGCGTCCTCACTTGCATGCACAAGCACAGGCGTGCAGCTCACGTGCGTACTGTGTGGCAGTTAATGGGCCTGCCGGTTTCCTTGCTTGAATATCCACATTTATGTTTCTCTATTTACATCCTCTATACTCTCTCCGTCCCTTTTTTAGATGTCGCTATGAGATACGTGCGGTCAAACTTTCTCAACTTTGATTAGGTTTGTAGAAAATTTATGCAACATTTATATCTCCAAATAAATTTGTTAAAAAACTAGACTTAAAAAAAAAAGGTCTTTCCGATGATACTAATTATTTAGCATAAATATTTATATATTTTAATATATAATTGCTTTGGCAGTTTGAAAACGTTGACTTCTCGAGAAGCGAGAATGACTTCTATTTAGGGACGGAGGGAGTACATCCTAGTCATCAAGATTCCTTGCTTTTGGCACTCTCTCCCGCACCATCCTCATTGATATCTCTAATCTATACCAACTATCGTCGATGAGAGGTCCACTTGTAATTTTATTTAAATATATCTATGTGAGATCTAGTTTTGAAGGATTTATTGAAACAAATTCAATGGTGTAATCGAATTTAATTGGTTTTTGGTTTGCAAGTTATAAAATTTTTTTTTTTAGTTACATGAATGGTGGGGCCCACTGTTGCATGCTCCCACCACTCACACCTCTCTCTCCCCCCACGCGTGACAGGTTCCGGCAAAGGACACCCGCGCAGGCACCAAATATACCGCGCGAGCACTGCTTCCTGTGTGCCACGTTGACCATGCCGGATGCCGCTGCACCATATTTGGACGCTAAATATCTGTACCGGAACGTTTCCAGGGCAGCAGTGCAGCTAGTCTCATGTGGGCAGAGGCACTGCATGGAGGCGCGTGTGGCTGAGATCTGAGAGAGAAGAGAAGAAAGAGGGCATGGGCTAGTACAACAAATGCAGCCTTTGACAGAGAAAGAGATGAATCTTTTAAGTGTAGTTTGGTCATAGTCGAGGAGGAGGAGGAGGCGGTGCGCCAAGCTCTCCTCCAGCTCGAGGCCGAGGGGGGGTCCAGGACCTCGGGGACATTGACGAGGACTTGCTCGCTTCTGCGTATGAGCTGGCTGGGTGCGGCCAGCGTCGAGCACGCCGGTGGGTGCGGACGTAGGTCCGCCGCCGGATGCTGCTCACCTGGCCACGGAGCTTCGCGGAGGCGTCTTCATCTCATGGACTGTGATGATCTCGACACGAAGCGGGGGGATCTCCACGCCACCGCCCGTCTGCGCGGCGGCCACGGCGGCGCTGGCTCGGGGAAGGCGGTCCGTGGGAACAGCCCGGCAGTGAAGAAACGGGCGCAAGGCAAATTCTGGGTTCATGGAGGCTGCCCACCTGGCCTATACGAGACCATCCGGTTTCATGGCGGCTGCACGCCGCGCCTACACGTCGTCACGGCCGGTGCGCAGGGAACACTCGCCTCCACCTCTGTTGTCCTCTGCGGCCACTGGCAGACACCGCCCTGCCTCCGTCATCGAGCGTGTCTCCAATGGGCGTTCGCCGCCGCCGGCCGCACTCTCTCGACCGTGCCCGGGGTGCTCCGGGGCCGGGATGGCTTCTATGAGGTACGCGGCGGGGAAGGCTGGGCGCGTGCGGTCGCCACCGGTCGGTGAGAAGGGAGGTGCCTGCGGAGCTCGTCGGAAAGTGCTTCAATTGTTTGCGTGAAGGCCACCTCGGGGCAGTGCACATACGCCGCCCGTTGCTTCATGCGCTCAAGGAAGGTCACCGTGCGGCGGGATGCCGTGGCGCACATGTCGCCCCGGAACTAAGCGGCGTCGCTCACCCGCGGGGAGGTGCATTGGCCCGCTCAGCAACGCCGCAACGGCGATCTTGACCGCGGTCGCGTGGGGCTTATTCCATGGCATCGGATCCTATGCCACGATCCCGTCGCCGTGTGCTAGGAGTCAACGCCACCGACTCTCAACGCCGCCGCCGCCGCCTCCGCCACCGCTGCAACATCACCAACATAATGTGGATCTTGGCATGCCCATCTTTGGGACCTCGGGCTCCGCCTCGGGCACATCGGGGAGGTACTGCAGCTCGCCCCCCGTGGCGCCGATGCTCTGTTGATGATGGGGAGGTCTCTTCGTCAGAAGCTGGCGCCGCCCATGAACGGCCAAGGTCTCGTGCACGGGTTGATCGTGGCGTACCTCGGACGCCGGCAATTCGGGGAGATGGAGGGCCGTCGCGGGCTCGCTCTCACCGTCTTGGTCGGGGGCACCAGACCCGCGGCTTTTCTACGGCGATGATTGCTGAAGTGTTAGCAGTCCGGTTTGGCATTTCCGACAATGATGTCTCTGTCCTGGTACACGCGCCTGAAGATTTCATCGTGCGCTTCCGCCAACGTAATGATCGGGACCGGGTTATGGCACAACAGCCTCGTTACCAGAATGTGCATCTTACCTGGAGTCCGTGGGTCAAGACTACGAGGTCTGTGTATGGGTCCTTCAAGTACCAGGTCCTCCTCGCTATCAGGAGGCTCCAGCTGCACGCCCAGCGTCGAAAGTGGCTCGGGAGCGTAGCAGTCGGTCGGCATGTGCCATGATCCAGGAAACAAGGATGAGGGACACACCTCCGGATGATGACGGGGAGTACTTTGTGACTGCTTGGTGCAAGCACCCGAGTTTCATTGACAGGGAGAAGCTTATCTTTATTCCTGAAGCAAATGTTGTCGTGGAATCAGAGGTGGATCAAAGGCTGCCAGGCCTCATGTACTACATTTGTGTGCGCTTGGTGGCTTTCTGCGACTTCTCCACCCCACCGGGATCCCCTGTTCGTGCAGCTGAGGCTGATGGCGATGAAGATGGAGATGCTGGTGGTCAGGTGGACGATGATATGGGCCAACCCGACGACCATATCCACCATAACAATTCAAGGAGCAACCAGAACGGCATCACTAGCGGGGCTGGGAAGATGGCGGCACCGAGGACACGTAATCAATCCTCAAATGGTGTTGGTCGGTCAATTTAGATGTCCAATCTCGGGCGTGCGGGAGCGCGGAGGACAAGGCGTGGATCCCGGACCTTCCTGGCAAACCCTGCCCTTGACTCGTCCTGTGGGGCTGGAGTTGGGGGGGATGCGCCAAGAGGGGAGGATCGATGGCCAATGCTCACGGCACCGATCTCTCCGGTCCAGCAGCCCATTTTACAGGAACATGCCAAGCGGTTGGACATCTCTGTCACTGACAATGGCATCCCGATGCTTCAAGACTCATGTCATTCTCGGTCAGCTGCGACTCCTGAGGGCTTTGTGGGGAAGTTTCTCGCGGTTGCGCCTATCTTACTCCACGACGGGAGATCAAGCGGCTTTGCACCCGAGAACATCTTGATTGGTGGGCCAGCGAGGTTCATGTTGAGTTAAATTTCACACGAGGGGCGGGCATACGAGCGGGACTAGGAAGGCCATTCGGGATGAGGTGCCCACGGCACTTTGCCTCGATGATTGGTGCTCTCGCGTTTACGGAGGATGAGCTCCGCGCGCCGCCCTAGCAAAACCACTACGCTTGTGCGGTCGGAATAAATCTTTGCAATGCCTTCCCGGTCTACAAGCGTTGACTTGCCGGTGGCCTCTTCTCGGAAGAAGTGGTCCTCCAAGACAACGACTCCGTTCCCGAAACTCAATCCTCCGATGATGAGGCCCCAGTCGGACCATCACGTTGCATTCGACGCGAGAGATCGAATCGGCAATCTGTCTTCCCTTCGCCTCTCCGTTGATCAAGACGGCTCCAAAGCTAAGACGAGCGCGCACACGTGTCGGTCTCCTCTCTCCGCGAGCGGCGGACGTTTGGCGGCAAAGCCTCGCGCACCAAATGCCACCGTCCAGGCGCAGAAGGTCCTCCCCGCGTTGACTCGGGAGAAGGTGGATGACGGCGCGATGGATGCTGACATCGCACAGCAGTTTGTTGCTGCCTTCAAGGGGAAGATGACCGTCAAGAAGCAATGCTGCTTTCAGGCCCTCCTTGAGGGAGGCATCGACCTCAATGGAATGGAACTCAACTTGGCGGGTATCGCCGAGGACGAGGCCTGAATGTCGGTGTCTCTGTCGCAAAACGGGTGCTGATGACGTCGAACCATACTTGCTTCGTGTGGAACGTGCGAGGCCTTAATGAAGCCGCACGCCGTAATGTCGTTAAGAATTTATTTTGCAGCACAAACCCATGCTGATCTGCCTTCAGGAGACGAAGCTCTCCGATGTGTCTTTGCGACTTGGTAATGAAACTCTAGGACCAGCTTTTGACTATGTCTTCCTGCCTTCTCTGGGTGCCGCTGGGGGCGTCCTTCTCGCTTGGGACAGGGAACGTTGTGTCATCTCCGATGTTGTGCATGGGCGATCTTGCCTCGGGCAAGGTGGTCATAGGCGGCTCGGCCGTGGTGGATTCTTGTTGTGTATGGTCCGCATTCTCGGATGGATCTTGACAAGGCCACGTTCATTGATGAAATGTTGCGGTTCCGAGCCTTGCACCTGGAATGTGGATGCTTTGTGGGGATTTCAATATGATCTACCGGGCGAGGGATAAGAATAATGGAAGACTAAATCGTCGTTCCATGGCGCGTTTCCGTACGTTCCTAAATACGGCTCAATTAGATGAAATCGAAATGGCAGGCAGGCTGTATAATTGGTCCAATGAGAGGGAGGGACCGACTTTGGAGTTCTTGGATAGAGTCTTTGCATCGGCGGATTGGATGGCGGCGTTCCCGAACCATATCCTCAAGCCCTTTGTCTTGTTTGCGCGGACCATTGTCCACTTTATTCTTTGTTGTTTTGCGGCGCAAAATAAAAAAGAGGTTCATCTTTCAATCTTTACGGACCAAGGTGCCGGGTTTTCTTGATGCCGTGAAGAGGGGGCTGGGCGTCGGCCCCGCTCGGCGCAGACCCCTGTCGGGTTCTCGATCTGGCGAGGCAAACGGCGGTTGAGCTTAGGAGGTGGAGCAATGCCAAGGTGGGTAGCATCCGGCTGCGATTAGCCATGTCACGGGAGATTATCCTCGGGCTTGATGAAGAACGGAAAACAAGGGGCCGGGAGCGGCTGGTGGTGGAGTGCGTCGTGCGCTGAAATTTCGAAAGTGCTCGGACTCGCTTCCTTGTCAAGAACGATTGCCGGGCAACGGTCGAGGACTTTATACCTGGCCGAAGGAGACGCCAACACCGTTTCTACCACTTGCGGGCATGCCACGGCCGTCAAAACCGTATTGAGGCACCGGGGGTGCACGGATCCCACCGGTGGATGACCATGCCATGGCGGATGCACTTTTGACTACTATAATGCGGTCTGGGAACTAACTTCCAAAGAACAAGACGTCTAGACACGGAGGCCATTGGTTTACCCGCCAAGGACTTGTCATCTTTGGAGAATTTATTCATCAAGATGAGATTTGGGGGTCATCGGGGACTTGCCCAATGACAAGGCGCCGGGGCGGGACGGTTTCTGAGGGCTCTCTTTTATAAGGTCGCTGGGAGGTCATCAAAGTTGATATCATGAACACAATAAATGCCTTACGGGCACGGGGACCGTAGAAGCCTGCAACACTTGAATGGCGCATATATGACCCTGCTCAAGAAAAAAGGACAATCCGGACGAGATCAAGGACTACCGCCCAATTAGTTTGATGCACGGCTTCGGGGAAGTTCTTGACTAAAATGTTGGCCAACCGCTTAGCGCCTCACTTGCATGATTTGGTCGGACCAAACCCGTGGTGCTTTTATCAAGGGTCGTGAGACTGTATGATAACCCGAGAGATGTTCGGTCGGCATGCAAGTCGATTCATTCTCGAAAGGTGCCATGTGTGCTTGCTCAAAATTGATCTAGCAAAAGCTTTTGACTCGGTGGCACGGGCGTTTCTCTTGGAGGTCCTGCAACATCTCGGGTTTGGCCTACGGTGGAGGAATTGGATCTCGTCAATCCTCTCTACGTCCAACACAAGGATCATGTTAAATGGCCAGCCGGGGAAAAGAATTTGCCATGCACGGGGCTTACGGCGGTGACCCTTTGTCTCCCATGTTATTTGTCCTAGTGATGGAAGTGCTAAACCACTTGTTTCGATGGGCGGGCAAAGGCATGGATATCTGGATCTGTCTTGGGGCTGCGGACCCCGAGTCGATCTCTGCGCCGATGATTTGGTTCTATTTGTGACGCCCAAAGTGAGGCGAGCTTGCTCACGGTGAAGTCGATGCTTGGAGGTTTTTAAGCCTTGGCCTCGGTTTTGTTTGCAAATGCGGAGAAGAGCGTGGCTACGACTATGCCTTTGCCGCGAAAGTGATGCACGTGAGGGTACATGACCTTCTCTCTTGCCGATTCGAGTCATTCCCTTGCCGATATCCGGGGATCCCATTATCGGTGTACAAGGCTGGCGCTCGGAGGAGCAGCTTTTGATTGACAAGGTCGCCTCGAGAATCCCGGGTTGGAAAGGTAATCTACTAAATATGGCGGGAAGAACAGCCCTAACAAAGGCTACGCTATCGACCATCCCGGTGCACACGGCAATTGCGCTATGCACGTCGTCGTGGGCGGTGGGGGTCATCGACAAGCTTTGTCAAGCTTTTATCCGGGCTGGGCCGAGACCGTCACGGGGGCAAGTGCCGCGTGGTTGGGCGGTGGTTGCCCGTCCCACCGACCTTGGCGGCCTCGCGATCTCCGATCTTCGCAATGTGGGCATCGCGTTCTGCGTCTGTGGATCTGGCGGGACGAGGTTGGGCGGGCGGCGGCGGTGACCGGCGAGCGAGCTTTTTTGGCTGTTTTCAAGGCGGCAACAACAATCTCGGTGGGGAATGGCGAGAGTCCACCTACTTACGGATGTCGTTGGCTCGGCTGGACGGTCCCATCCGGGAGCTCCTACCTGTGCTATTTGCGGCGGTCAAGCCTAGGAAGAGGTGGGTCACGGTGGCCGTGGCAATGTCAAACTTTGCTTGGGTTAGCCACCTCTCTCGCTTGCCACCACGGTACCTTTCTTAATTCAGTTCTCCAGGCTTTGTGACTTATTGGAGAATGTCGAGCTTTCGGGGCAACCGGACACGTTCACGGAACCTTACTACAGGGCCGACGAGTACTCGGCGGCGTCGGCCTATGGGGCGATGTTCTTTGGCTCCTCCCCAATCACGGGGGCCAAGAACATCTGGAAGACACGGGCACCACCACGCGTCGGTTCTTCTTCTTCTGTTGGCCCTTCACGGGAAATCTTGGGCTGCGGATAGGCGGTTTCGTCATGGTCTACAACAAACAAATTCTTGTGTGCTTTGCGACCGATGCTGGGAGACTCGGACCACATCATCCTTGGTTGTTCCTACAAATGAGAGGTTTGGCACATTTGCCTGTCCAGATTACACTTGCAAGGTCTTGTGGTAGTGCCGCGGGAAGACATGTTTCAATGGTGGCTGCGGGCACGCAAGCGGTTTCCTAAGGACTTGCGTGGTGCTTTTGATTCACTTCTTTTTCTAGTCGGTTGGATGCTTTGGAAGGAGCGGGCGCCCGAACCTTTGACGGGGTGCGATTACAGCCTCTTATCCTCGCCGATCGGATTTTGGCGGAGGCCAACGCTTCAGTCAATAGCTGGTAACAGGATGTTGGGCCGACTCTTGGTTAGAGTTTGATGCTTTCGGGGTCTCTGTTTGTCGCAAATTGCTTTCCAATGTAGCCCAAGGTTGTAAGATCCAGTAGAAATAGGTTGGTCGAAGTCGGTAACGGTGTTGCGGTCGATCTTGTATCTTAAACTCTTTTACGCTTAATGAAATACGCGCCCCTACGGCGTGCTCTTGAAAAAAAAAACAAACAAGCGAAAAGTTTTATAGTATCTGATGTGACATTTTTTTCAAACTCCATGATCTAAACACAGCCAGAGAGACGGAGGGTGGGTGGCGATGTCAGCAGGCGCACCTAGGCCTGCAGCAGTTGCAGTCGTACTCCGTGTACTAGTCAGGCGGGGCAGGCGGGGTTAGGCAATGTGGGCAGGCACGGACGTCCGGGCGCTAGTGACGCCGCATCCTAATAGAATAAGTCTAGAATTTGACTAAGTTTATTAACGTTTATGTCTTCAAAATATATAGATTTACTTTCACAAATACATTCTATATTTAATTTAATCATGTTTATTTGGTATCTTAAATATTAATATCTTTTGTAAATCTGATCATCGTGGAACAAAAACAAATTATATATATTTATTTTTTGGAACAGAGGAGTACATATGTTCCGTGCTTCCTCATGTACTCCCTTCATCCAAAATATATCGACTTCTAAAATTGTCCTAAGTGAAACTATTTTAAATTGAATTAACTTTTTTAGGGAAATTAAATCAAATTTGTAGAGAATTTATAAAAAAAATAGCTTTTAGGCAACTCTAGAAATTATTTATTCTAGGATAAATAATGTACTTTTTTTTTTCTAGGCAGCGTGCTTATTTACAACTTTTAACAATCCTAATGCTGAGTTTCAGTGCATAATTATCATGAGTGTTACGTTAGTTTTATAGGCTAGTCATATGATTTACTTGTTATATAGTTCTATGATCCAAGTGCAACAAACAATGCACAGTTTTATAGTCTAGTCATATAATTTCCTTGTTGCATAGTTCTGTGATCCAATGTATCATATGAAATATGTAGCCTTGCAATTGCGCTTATCGGTGTGAGAAATCCTCGAAAGTCTGTGAGAGTGAAACAAATCAGTCTCATTGAAGTTTCATTGCATTTTGTTGTGCTGGTAAACTTAATGTGGACAGTTTTTATTCCAATAAACTCTTTCTGTCTTTCTCATAAATATTATGTTAACTAAGGAGTATGTTATATTAAAAGACGGACATTAACATTCATTCTGTGGACGTGACAGGACGACCTGCGCACCGCCTTGGATGCGGCTGCACGCGAGCTGATACAGGCCCAATCAGAGTGGGGAAAAGAGAAAATACTAGGGTGGGGTGCATGTGGCCATGTTTACCTTGGAGTTAACAGGTACGGTATCCACCCACCACTCCAAAATAAAAAATATATATATATATATATATATAGCTACTAATAAAGCGAGAAAATTTCAGTACCACATTTTTTTTTCTACCTTTTTTTTGCCTGCCTTTTCTGTCTGCCGGCCCACGTACATACGATTTGTATCATACGATTTATATCAAGAATCGCTTCCGTCTGCCACAAAAATTTGACTGTCCGAGTGGATTTCTGTCTGCTCTCCTCTGCCTTCCCCGTTTTATCCGGAAGACAAAGTACAACACGTATTCGTGATTCATCTCTCATAGCAAATGGTACGTTCCCTATCATCGTCTGGCGTCCGAAACCTGGTGAAATCAAACGGGCCAAAATCACAAATTCCGTAGCTCCGCCGACAACGTGGGTGGCCGCGACGCGGCTCGATGCCCCGCCCCTCTGCACCGCCGTGGCTCCTCGACGCGGGAGGTGGCGCGCCGAGAACACCGGTCCCTCCAAAGACCAGCGTCAGCCACAGGCAGCACACGCGGAGACGGAGCAGAGGGAGGGCAAAGGGCTTGGCGGAGCTCCGAGATCTGGTCGTCGCAGGCTGCCGTGAGGAAGAGAGCGGAGGAGGGGAGGGAGTTCCGCGGTGCCGGGCAGTGCCGAGGTTGCGAGACATGGAGAAAAAAAGTGCGTGGTTATGAGTGCGGAGGTTGCGAGAGAGAAGAGTGCCGGACGGAGAAAAAAAAGGGGGAAAAGAAAGAAAAAAAAAAAGGGAAAAATAAGAGAATAAAAACAGAAAAAAATTAAAAAAGAGAAATAAAAAATAATAGGAGATAGAAAATAAAGGAAATGAAAAGAAAAGTGAGAAGAGAGGAGAGGATAGTTGGGATGGTTGAATAAAATATAGGGTGATTGATATAGAGTAGAGAACTAGAGATATGAGAGTGGATGAGTGCGGAGAAAGTTTATCATAATTTTTTTAAAATTATAATGAAATTAATTATGTATATTTAAATTATATTTTTGTTCTTTGCAACAAGATTGAAAAAAATCTACCTATACTATATTAATTTGATAAAAAAGATTTATGGGATATTGTTCGTCGATTCCGGCTAGATTGGGCCGGAATTGACACTTAGATTTGGGGAATGGAGGAGAGGAGGGAGGGGCTGGCGGGGTGACGGGCGGCATGGGGCGGCATGGCATGGCCCGGCGCTTTGGGCGCGGCGATGGGCGCGGCGGCGCGCAGCGCTGTGCGGGAGGGAGGAGGCCTAAGGTGGAAAACGATAGATATGTTTTATTTTCTTGCTTGCCCCGTAGAGATTACATGCCTCTTTGCTTATATAGCCCGCCTAGTGGGACTTGTAATCTAAGCAATCTCTATAAGGTTTCCTTATACGACTGGAATACCTTTTGTACAAGCAATTTCCTATTATATTATTTCCTAATAAGGGTCTCCCTTATAGATGAGATAGCCTCTTGCACACCAAAATTACCTAAGATAATCCTAACTTGAAGACGAAGCGAACTCGAGTCGTGCGGGAGAGGGAAAAGCGGCGGCGGGGGGCGGCCTCCCCCCCGGGCGCGCCCGCGCCCCCCTCTGGGCCGGGCGGCCGTCGCGTTTGGCCCAATTAGCCACTCTCGGGCTGGCCCAATTCGGATTATGATATTTCCCCACCGTTCGACGAGGCGGCGCGTCCACGTGCCGCCCAACCCACCAGTGTTGGCGAAAGGCACGTCGTCGGGGAAGAGACAATTCGGGCCCGAAGTAGAGGATGAGAGGGCCGCGCTTGTCGTTGTCGCCGTTGCGGATGTCGGAGTCCTGGTCGGAGAAGGAGAAGTCAAGGTGGAAACCGCCGGCGAAAAACTTGAAGCTCAGCGGTGGTTGCACGAAGGAACGTTCCGCGCATGCACGATGCATGACGGAGGCGCCCGAAAAAGTCGCCCTGGTGGAGACGCGTGTAGGTGTAAGTTGCCGGCACATTCACCTTTGCATGGAGTTGCCTGCAGATTAACTGGAAGTAGGCGGCGACGAGGTGGAGTCGAGAGACAGCCGTGAGGGGATCACCGGATGTGCCGATCCCAAATCTCTCTCCTTTGTCCACGGGTGCCAACCGATGTTGTCGATGAAGAAGACGTCGCCGTTGTCATCGAAGAGGGGGACGGTGGCACCCTCGATCCGCTCGTCGGGGCGCGCCTAGAGAAGAAGGACGCTTGCCGGGAACGCCTGATCGTCCCCCGAGGGCGATGGGGAGGTGGAAGCCCACCGCTGCGCCGTGCGGTGGAACATTCTCCCCAGCCGGGAAGTCTGGAGAAGCTACGGCCGGCCCGGGGATGTAGTAGCGGTGAAAGTACCTCACAATGCCGTAGCGGAGGCTCCATTCTAGTGCGGTTGATCCCAGCTCGATGGCCTTCGAGATGATCCCGAGCTCCTTGTTTGTAGTTGTGCCAACTTGCAGCCTCGGTGATCATGTTGCTTGGTTGTTAGTCCTTCGATGTCTTCCATGGCAACAAAGAAGACGTTGTTGTCTGGCATGCGACCACAGGCAGATGTCGCCGTCGAGGCCACCGGGTGTGTGTGGCGGGGCGGCTTTGCTGGCTGGCCGGGCGGCATCCTCACGGCGTCTTCGGGCTCATCGTCGTTGTAGCGGCGGGCAAGGTCAATGGCTTCCTCCAACGAACGGAGCTCGAACCATTCGAGCGTGTTGCGGTGTTTCGGGAGGCCTTCCACGAAGAGTCGACCGCGGTGGCGTTGTCCCTCGAGTTCCATGCGTAGTGCATAGTTCTCGAAGGCGTTGATGTAGTCGATCAGCTTGCCTCCCTGGGAAGGTGGCGCGTACGCCCCTGAGGTGTCGAGGTAGGTTGGCGGTCCGTGATGGCGTGGACGGTGAGTGAACTTTCCCCACCCGATCGGAGAGTTTTTCTTTGACGGATCCATGAACCGGAATGCAGCAATACCAACGAGGTGGAAAGCGGGCGTAACTCACGTGCGGCCGGGCGATCTCCTCGTTAAGTTGGAAGAAGAGTTCCGGCTTTCGCGGCCAAAGGTCCATAGTGGATTGCCGTCATACTCTGGATTTGCGACGCCGCGTGGCGTGGCGAGGGGATGAGATGCCGCGGGTGGCACCATCGGGGACGCCGTGGGTGGCGCCGGGGGGCGGGCGGGGGTGCACCGGTTGGCACAGTCTGCGCTGCCCCGGTCCCGCACGGCCGCGGTGTGTCGGTGGAGAGGAGGGGGCAGCCGGTGCTCTTTGGGTCGCCGAGGGTGATGTTGAGGGGACCGAGCGCCAGCGTCAACGGCGCCATCTTCCTCCTCCGGAGGATAGCGAGGTCGAGCCATCGACGGAGTCCGGGCGGGGAGGGGCGGCGGCCAAGGCGGGCGGCGGCTGGCCCCCGCCGGCAGCCACCGAAGCCGCCTCTCCGCGCCGCCGTCGCACGTGGCGGGGGTCCTCGACGTGATGAATACGTGCTCCATCCGGCGTAGGCGAGTCTCGATGTCGCCGGCGCTATGCCGATCCGGGCGCGAGGGACGCCGAGGAGCTCCTTCAAGACCGCGTTGAACTCCTTGATCTCGGAAGCCATGGGTGGTGGGAATCGTCCCGGTCTTACCGGTTCGATTCCGGCTAGATTGGGCCGGAATTGACACTTAGATTTGGGAATTGGAGGAGAGGCTGCGCCCAGGTGACGGCGGGCGGCATGGGGCGGCTGGCGTGGCGCGCGCGTGGCGGCGGCGGCCGGCGCCTCCGGAGTCTTGCGGAGAGGAGAGGAGGCTAAGGCTGAAAACGATAGATATGCTTTATTTTCTTGCTTGCCCCTAGAGATTACATGCCTCTTGCTTATATAGCCCGACTAGTGGGACACAGACTCTAAAAAGCAATCTCTATAAGGTTTCCTTATACGATTTGGAATACCTTTACAAGCAATTTCCTATTTTATTATTTCCTAATAAGGTCTCCCTTATAGATGATGAGATAGCCCCTTGCACACCAAAAATTACCTAAGATAATCCTAACTTAAAGACGAAAGCGAACTTCGGAGTCGTGCGGGAGAGGGAAAGTGGCGGCGGCGGGCCGGCCTCCCCCCTCGCGCGCCCAGCCCCTCCCCGGGCCGGGCGGGCCGTCGCGTTTGGCCCAATTAGCCACTCTCGGGGCTGGCCCAATTCTGGATTATGACATTGTCATTTTGTTTTCAACATTATTTTATATGATGGATATCATGGTCATCATAAAATAAAAATACTCCTCATTTCAAGTTATAAATAGTTCTGGCTTTTCCAAAATACATAGATTCTGTTACGTATTTACATACATACATAAATTTTAATTTTAATTAAAAAGCATGATTTATAAATAAATTATATACCCGTAGCAACGCACGGGCATATTTCCTAGTAAAAAAAGAGCTGCATATCCAAATCCAAACCTCCAACAATTTTGCACTAATATAAGGGTATGGTTTATCGGTTCAGCCTGGCTCATACTCCTCCGTTCTAAAAAGAAGAAAAGAAAAAATGCAATTCCAGCACAGTATCATGATTTAATATCTCAAATTTAAATAATTATAGATAAAAAACTATTAATATTTATATTATTAAATAAATATCATTAAATTCATTACGAAATGTATTATTTTAATAAATTAATTTGAAGCATAAATGTAAATAGTATTCAATAGAAATTTGGTCAAACATACATTACTTTTGCGGCACGGTATCCATTACATGTTTTCTCGAACGGAGGAAGTATATAGGGAGGCAGGTCCTCCTGAGATAAGCTAAATGCGTGGAACACTGTTATATTTGGTGGCTTGCATCTAGCTATTCTGATCGAGTTGCGAACGTGTTTTGGTTGCTGCGCCAATAGGCATCCACTTCAGCCAGCATAGGATCCAATGCCTAGCTAGTTCGAAGACTCGAGCAACAGTTCACAGCGAACTCAGAGGATCCCAATGTGCTTTTTTTTTTTTTTTAATAAAGGATAGATATATCCAGCATCATCAACCAATAGAATCAGGCCAATTATTACAAAAGGTAGCCCGTAGGCTAGGACAAGAGCTGTAAAAGTGTACTAATTTGACTCGAAATTGTAGAGTTTTTGACTAAGAAAGGCCAATAAATCTTGTTGATAACTATCCATTGGAACCGAAGAAATACAACACTGACGTCTCAAGGTGTTGCCCAGCTGAGACCAACTGATCCGTAGCTCATCATGCCACTGCAGCTTTGCCCACCTTGTCAATCCAAAGTGAGTTCCCCTGAATAGTACCTACAAATAAGATTTTGGTCTACATTTGTTGAAAACTACCTCGTTTTTTTTGTTATCCAAACTACGCAACAAAGTGAGGATCCCAATGTCCTAAATGTATGTGGTGGCCAGATGCACATATTATTCCAGTCGAAGGTTTATGAAGGTGACAATATCGTTCGGGGAGTCAAAGGTTTATCAAGGTGGTAATATCGCGATGTTTGGCAAGGCTCAACTTGAGGGGCTCCACTAGAGGAGCCAAAGCCATTTTGGGTGGCTCCTCTAAAATGGCTCCTCTGTTTCTCACACTCAAAACGATTCCACCCAGAGAATGTTTGGTGTGCCTCGAAGGAGCTGGAGGAAAGCCCCTGCCAAACAGGCTACATATGTGTACTATACGTAATTCTCAAGTCACAACAGATGCTAACTAACTATATCTTTTGACTGAGTATGAACCAAATCATTGATTTAGCACATCAACAGGGGCCTAAAATCTTATGTTATATGAGTTTTAAATTTTGTGAACAAATTTAGTTCTTATATAACTAATCAAAATTGATTCTATTTATTCTCCATTAATTTTCTAACACATTGTCAATTTAAATACTCTATAATTTATATTTATATTTAGTTGTCATAATTTACCAGTTACTCTGTATTTCACTCTTGCACCTACGTGGGTTTTCAATATGTATTTAATTAAAATCTTGGTTTGAGTTATATAACCTCTTGCATCCTTCTTTTGAGATCATGAATCTATATATTGGTTTTACATCATTTTGATGTTATTAATTGTTCATAATTTTCTGCATGTGTTAAAAAAAATTAGTGTTTATTGTATATTTTATTCAAAATTTGCGTTTCTATCTTACTAAAATATAGATCCTAAACTCTTAGTAGTTAATACAATAGCATAAACCATCATAAATGTTGGCGCTACTTTGCATTATCAGTCATGATGCTGATAGGTGAATAATTGATATGCCAATTTAGGGTCTACTTTTTTGCATTATCTTTTTGTAATGATAGAGGTGGGTAATTTTCATTAAAAATAGGGGTTAATTTAAACTTTCTTTCATAACGATAGTAGTAGGTAATTAGATGCAACTTGATAGGGTTACTTTATGATTTTTTTCTTATAATGGTAGGTGTGTCTAATTTTTTAGAAAACACATAATAGATTCGATGGCTATTATTGGTGATGATGACTAAACTCCACCAAATTTGAAGGCTCAACATTTCTAAATATTGTGATAATTTCAAAGTATCATGAGGATTAACATAGGATTGTGGTGAACGCCTCTAATTAGTATTATTAGGATTGCATGCCTTTCTCATATTTGACTTAGTGTCTTCAAAAGCTGTTGACAAAAGATTGTTAGTCTTTTTTTTATTATGAATGATGCAGAGACAAAGGGTCGGTTTTGTGCGATTAAGGAGGTACATGTTATTACGGGCGATCAACAATCAAAGGAACGGATCAAGCAGTTAAATAAGGTAGTTGTTATTTTTTCCTTCTTATTAGAGGAATTGTTTAATTAATGGCACTAGTATTTCTATCTGTTCCTTTATTAACTTTCAAACATGATTTCCTTATTGGTATTGACAGGAAATAGATATGCTTAGGGCAACTCTCGCACCCAAACATTGTGAAATACTATGGAAGTGATCTTCATTTGGTAAATTCTATTTGTAGTCCACTTCACTTTTGTTTGCCAAGCCATATGCACGTCTACTAGTTCAGTGTGTGTGTTTACTCTCACGCTATTTTGGTTCCATGTATATAGTATAATTTCACAAAAATCACCTTTTGGGTGGTAAAGGCCACTTATGTACGGCACACACACTGTGTTAAGAGTTACAAGGAGAATCAACAAATAATATGTGCAGTCATTCTATATAAAAGGATTTCATCAGGGTTTTAAACGTGTCAAAGAATGTCTGGCGGTATTTTATAGTTGCGTAGTGAAGACTTTACATGGCATTTGGTTCAATTGTGTTTATGGTATTGGTGTTGATACTATTTTTCGTTGTCATTTAGGGTTTACATAATTTTTCACTCTTTCATAAAATTCGCACAATTTATTACATGCAAGTACAATTAAAGGCCAAATGGCATGCAGGGAAGCAGAGGAATGTGCCTTTCCTTTCTTCACTAGTGTAGTTGGAAGAGAATTGGTGGAATTTTCAATTAATTACTCCGTATATTGCTAAGCCTCTCAATTCTTGCCTTTGTCAAATTTTGACCCCAACAACAAAACTAGGTCACTTTGGCACCTCACACCCTGAGCCGTTTTTGAGTGGTTTTGTCAAAATGAGCCGGTTTTGTAGTTGGAGGTTAAAATTAGACAAAGTCGAGAGTTCAGAGAAAAAAATGGACTTAATCCATTAAAAAAATTCTAGCAATCACAAACACTAGGCAAAGTGGTTAGAACAAAAGCAAACCCTTATAAACTATCACTAGTTAGTTTTTCCAAGCCTAGGGTGAGAACAACCTACTCAATTCTACTGAACAAGATGGAGACTAAGCTATGTCACTAGAAATGAACAAGATGGAGACCAAACTATGTCACTAGGAAGGGTATGGTGTTCCAAACATGTTTCAAGTAATTGTAGTAAAACCTGACCTTTGAATGTATTCTTTGTTTGGTTCAAGTGGATTTTTATTTTTGTTATTTCCTCGCAATTTGCTTGTTCTTTATTTGCTTACATAGTAATTATATTCTGGCGCAAGTAGAGTTATTTGCTGGTTCTGCTATCCAGTGTTTCTTAGCTTTTACTTTGGGTTACATTACAAATTACTTGGCCGTGCTTAGATTTTGTAATTGTGTATGTTTATTTGTGTACAGACTGATGGTGTGCTTTCAGTTTATATTGAATATGCTCTAATGGTTCAATCAGTAAATTACTTAGCGATAATGGCCCAATTACGGAAACTATAATTCGCAATTACACCGCTCAAATTCTCTCTGGTCTTTCCTACTTGCATGGGCAAAATACTATCCACAGGTAATATACTATATACATATATGTATAATAATATTTCTCAATCTGCTTGCGGCTTGCTTATTCCCAATTAAGGTACAAACTACTAAAATCCAATACTCACTTAAGCTAGGTTTTCTTGCCAGAGATATTAAAGGAGCGAACATACTTGTGGGCCCTAATGGTGAAGTCAAACTTGCTGACTTTGGCGTGGCTAAGCATGTATGCACCTTTTCCTTTTTCATGGTTCTCTTTCCCTCCTGTAGTCCTGTGTGTGTGTGTGTTTTTGAGAGAACAGGAGGGCCGGGGGCCAAAGACCCTTACTGAAGATTTATTAGAAAAAATGTAACAAAGATTGTTACCAGACATTACAAAAAAACGGAAGGGTAGAAAAATGGCAAAAGCAGTTCAAGGGACAAAAAAAAGTGTGGTTCCGTTATCCTATGATTTATTGCTCTCAGTTGAAGTAAATATTGCTCTGATGTAGTAGTAATTTTTATTACAAAGAAGGCATAAAAGCACTTGAAAATTTCAGTTTCTTTTTGAAATGTGAGCATACACTTGAAAATTATGGACTGGTTTTGTTAGTCAGTGCTTTGCTCTGCTGTGCTGCCTTGCTTAAAGATCCTTACAAAAATGAAAATTTTCATGGTCTTTGTGTTTTGATGAACTGTGTGCATAAGTTGAGTCTCTATTGGTGGTCATATCATCACGAAGGCTAGAAAATATATGTCAGTGTATCTTTTGTTTTCCGATTAAAATCCATTTAGTCTGGCATTTATGTTGAAGCAGATATCGTCTTTGAATGAAATACACTCGTCCAACAAAGGAACTATTTACTGGATGGCTCCTGAGGTGAGCTATTTATAACATTAAATGTCAGAACTTTATGTTCTCAGCCTAATCAACTGTACGTATGTTTGTGAGCAGAATTCTATCTTCATTGGTACCCTGCAGGTTATATTGAGTAATCACAGTGGTAAAGGTTATAATCGATCTGCTGATATTTGGAGTTTGGGATGTACTGTTATTGAAAATGGCAACAGGAAAGCCTCCTTTGCATCATCTGGAGCCGGTATATATGCTTTCGCTTATGCTTATCAACTGCATTATATACCTTTATGAATGATGCTGAGTGGTCTTGTCTAATTTTATCTTTTCAGGTAGCAGCAATGTTCAAGATTGCCAGCAATACATACATGCCTGAAATCCCAGACAACTTATCAGATGAAGGGAAAAATTTCTTACAGCTGTGCTTGCAACGAGATCCAGGATGTCGCCCCTCTGCAGCTGGATTGGTGGATCACCCTTTCACTCAGAACAAGGGACGATGAGCTTCCTCGAGTCAAATGGTGGGCGACCCTCTCATTTAATAAATTTTCATGAGGAAATGCTTAAAAAATATGCTAGAAAAATCCTATACTTTGGGTTCATTATTGTACCGTAGCAGTCTCTGGCACTGTCTGAACCCTCAACCTGTGCCGGTGGGTCTGCAAAATCCAGCGCATCAGAAAACATGGCTATCATGCCCAGGTGGCTCATTTGATTTATTATGGGCTATCATGCCGGGGTGAGAAAGGCCTATCATGCCGGGGTGAGAACTGAGAAAGGCCTCAGTCCTTGACCCTACGGAATAACCAGCTCACCGGGAATATGTTTTAGAAATAATCTTGTGCACACGGTACTATATATTTATGTTTTCAGTGTTCTTACCATGGATTTATTTGTCCCAGACTCCCAGCTGTGAGGTTGTGACTGTGACACAAATTACTTTTATTATTACCCATGGGAAAAACTGAAAAACACTGGTAAATGTAAAAAGAACACTATAATAAAATAAAGGATGTCGGAAGTCCAACTATTTTAAGTTTGCATAATATTCCTGAAGAAGGATTATATGAATGCGCTTTGACAGTTTGCAACAAGTTTAAAGAAGTGCTTTGCACTACTATGGATGAGGCTGTGAAGTCCATGACCCCTAAGGCTTCAGTTTTTTAGGAGAATTAAGGACTATATGTTTACCGAGTTGAGCACCCTTTATGTTTGTAGATTACTTAGCAAGCTTTGGAGTGAGTTCATTGTCAATAGATTGTTATGGCGGCAATAACATCATCTTTGATGATTTCCTGCAAGCTTTGAGTGAGTGCTTTTGCAGCAAACTTTATGTTTGTAGATTACTTAGCAAGCTTTGTTTGTACATTAAAATCTCTTTATGTTGCTAAGTAATCTCCTATGCAATGATTATGGTAGCTATGTTTCTTTCAAAGGTTAGTAATAGTTCAATTATTTATTTTCTTCTCCATTATTGATGGGTTGGCACCAAAATAGTACTGTACTATGTTTGGCTACACTGCTGAGCCCGCACCTAACACAATTGTACTATTTGCAGCCGGCTACAAAAGTGAGCAACAGTAACATAAAACTCTAAATTATCAATAACACAATTGGAGCTTTCTTATTATAATAGAATGTGAACAAGTACTAACATAGACATAGCAAGCAAGGGCAGCAGTTCCATGTGTTGGAATGTTCTTCTACTGCTCTCTTTTCTTGATAATTCACCAAAAGTATTTCATGAAACTATCAAATTTCCTTCTCTCACCCTATGTGTCTCCACTCTCCACTCATTCTCACCAAAAGCATGATGGAGATGGAACAAGCAACAACATTGATAATTCACATCTAGCTGCAAGTATTCTTCAGACACCTGCATTCGGCTATTCATGCTGAAGCAGATAACACACTCTTGACAAACTCCTAGGCGACAGATTGCTTCCAATGGCTTGGCCATCGGCATCGACAGCCCGACACCTTCAGCCATGTCAACAGCACCACATTCACCAACATGCCGTCGAAGCATTGCACGAGCGCCGCGCGGTCAAGCCCATGAGGCGGCCCGCCATCCCTCCCCAGGGCCTCCTCGTCCAAGCCCGAACTGGGCAAAGGGCGTGACGCCCGTCACCATGGCAAAGTGTCCAAGAACCGCCCGCCTGAACTCCTCCGTGCGCCTCCCACAATTTGGGGTCACGATGGATCACCCAAGCATTCGCATGAGGATCATGGTGCAGCTGGCCGGACATGGCACCCACCAACGGCGATCCTCCTCCATGGCCTCATGCGCCCGGGATGATCGAGCAGCCGGGCGCAGCCCGCAAAAGTCTCTGACCACGCCAGGCATGGGAGGTTAGATGATCCCGACTCCTCAGCGAGCCTTGTGGTACCACCGACCATTGTTATTCTATCTCGGCTCACCCTTTTTGCTTTACAGGTAGAGCAACGCCCGGCCTCGCCATTGGCCACTCAATCGTGGCCGGCGTGACGGTGCGACCAAAAGCTCGGGATCGACTGCGGATGCATCAAAGAAGCATCATCATGGGAGAATCGGAGGATTGCAACTGAGTTGGTTTCACAAATCACAATGATCGATTAACAAGAAGTGAAACTACTCACCGAGACGATGCCTTTGATCACGTTGTCGCGTAGTACTCAGTCCGGGGATCCCGATTCTTGCGACGAGGAGCTCGTCAATAGTGACCGGCTGCAACGACCGGCGTTTGTCGTGAACGAGCCGCGACCGAACGCCGTCGGCGCCTCGCCCCCGAGATGGATCTCGGGCTGCGATCAACCCCCGCTGGGACGGTCGATCCACCGCAGTCACGTAGAATCGATTTTCTCCTCGGTGTCTTGATTTCTCCTCTTTTCTCCTCGGTGTCTTGATTTGGTCCTTTCTTCGTGTCTTGATTTCTCCCTCTTTTCTCTCGATTTTTTGGGGTTTTCTAGAGTTCACCAGAAACTAAATGTAAACAAAACTTGTGGAAATTATTAGTATAAAACCCTATCTTCTATTTGTTCTTGTCCTCAAATGATCTAATATTTCATGGTAAAAGTTGACAATAACTACGGCCAACAAGCTCCCTCATCCGACACGGCATGTACAGCGACATTGGCCACCGGTATGTAGATGACAAGGCGTTCTTCTTCGATGAAACTAGGATGCTTGCACCATGCGGTAATGAAATACTCTCTATCATCGTCTTCACCAAGGTCCCCCCTCACCGCGACCATAGCACACGAGTGGCCCGAATAGCATGTACAACCTGCGGCGTTGCGCCGTGAAGGGGCCTCTTCACATGGCAAGGAGGCACGAAATGGAAGGGGCCCCCCCGTATGGCTCTTGTCATTCGTGTCCACGGCATCCACCTCAGCGGCACGCGTGGTCCTTGCGATGGTGGAGCTACAATGAAATCCTTAGGCTCATGAACCGTACGTGTTTCGCCGCTCGAGATCCCCGTGTTGCTGCTGAGCGGTGCCGGACACCACCACGTGCGATAGGGCGCGCCCTCGCACTCATGATGACGAGGGTGCGTCGGCAGGTGTTCTCCTCCTCCGCAGGCCGGGCCAGCGGTTGATGACAAGGGAAACGGTAAGCGCCGCTATCGCCAATCAAGATAGCCTCACCGTCGCCGCAGCCACCGCCCCATCGTGCCCACGCTGCGTTGCGGTTGGTGCAGTGTGCGCCCGGGCCGCCGCAGCGCCTCGACGCCCCTAGAGCGCAGGAGGCGCCGCCGACCACGGTAGTCGCCGGTACAGCCAAACCAGCGGATGAGTGGTTTACGGTGTGGAGAGCGAGCTGCCCCCCACGCCCGCCCTTCGCTGCGTCGTTTGGGTGGCATCGCCACCGCGATCGCTGCGGCGCCATGGTGCTCGACCGCACGTTGCTCGGCGGCGTGTGGAGACGAATCACGATTGTCCCGTGTGGCGCATGGGGAGTTGTGCGGGCCGCCGCCGGGGGCCTTCGCCGCGGGTGTGGGAGCGATGTGGCTCGGGAAGTTGCGGAGTTTTCTCGACATGGCCCTCCCTCAAGCAATTGAAGCAGGGTAGGCGAGCTACGGGGCACCTTTCCTTGCTGCGGCGACAGCACCGGCATCCTCCGGCTTCTCACCTCCGAGAAGCCATCCCGCCGCCACCACGCTCTGGTCGGGTGAGCCGCGGTGATGAAGGCCGAGCCCGGCCTCATGCACGGACCGGAGTGGGAGATACGGCGGGGATCCGGTGGGGAGGCACGTCTCTCGTTGCCCCCAAGGCCGGCCTGAGCCTCTAGCACCGACCGCCGGCCTCGCTGCGCCCCACCCCCCGGGTCATCGCCATGAACCCAGCGTGAAGCGCTTTATGGCGGCGCTTCTTCTTCTTGGTGTCGTCCGCGGCCGGAGCCTTGCCCTTGCCTGGATCATGCAATGGGAGGCCTTCGCTCGGGGCCGGAGCCCGAGAAGCCGGCCGATGTCACCGAAGCTGAAGTCTACCTCCGGAGATCTCTCGCAGGGAGCGGCGGTACCTTTGCGTGAACGGTGGCGCCCGCCTCCCGGAGGACCGCGCCGCTTACCCCGCTGCCAAATGCCTCCCGCTACAGGGGCAAAGTTGTAGAAGTCTTTGTCTTCCATTTCCTCACCCTAGACTTGGCGCTTTTGGATAACGCGGACCTGCGCTCCATAACCACCGCCCGACCTAGACGAGATCTAGATCTAGGTCGGGTCAGAGCCCCGGACGAAGCGGCGCAGTGTTGGCATTTCTTAA